>JARHVA010002040.1:2655000-2710000 GCA_037957365.1 Torreya grandis
TACACTATGATTCTAAATTTGGCATGGACTAAAGTCATTTTATTTATATAAATGTTACTTAAAAAATAATGGGGAATGTGACAACATTTGAACTAGGTTTTATTTTTAATCTAGAGAAAAATGTAGTTAATGCTTAAATCCTTAAAGATGTAGAGTGGTTTGTGTTTCTTGAAATTTTTGAAGGATTTGAAGAAGTGATTTTTGAAGGATTTCAAATGAAATATAGATTAATAATACTAATAATTTTTGGTGTGAATATTTATATAAGTCTTGTTATCATAAATTTTAAAAAAATGTTTCCTATAGGAAGGAGAAGAATTTTTTGACACTAGACCCAACTATAGGGAATTAATTAACTTTTTTTGTAAATAAGGGGAGCCAACACCTAATTTAATTTATGACAAAATGGTAAAATCAAAGGGACTATTATAGATAGTCTTAAATATCCATAGTATTTGGTAGTTTTATTAACCATGAAATATTTTACATGTGATGGTCGTCATGCAACTATTTTAGGGCCTAGAATGAAAATTATGAACTATATTAGATATGGGGTAGAACATAATGAATACAGGGTAAATAATCTTAGTTTCTATAATTCATTTCTAAAAACTATATCCAATAAATTAATACATGACTTAGGCCATCTCAAGTATCATGGCCTAGTTCAATTGATATATAAGGATCATATCTTTATGAATCGAAACGTTGAAGAAAAATGGCACAAATGTTTAGAAAAAAAAAAATAAGAACAATAAATGTTCCTATAAACCTTCACCTACTACACAATTATTAGTATTATAAATAAGGGTTATAAAGAGGTCAAATATAAAAATAACTCTAGATTTTATCATACCTATAAGAAAACACAACACATAGTTTTAATACAAAGTTAGATCCATGAGCTTGAAAATTCTTCATTAAAATTTTATAGAATTGAAAATATAAGAAAACATACATCAAAATGTAAAAAACCATATCCTCTATAGAAATAAAATAATTAGACTTTTCTTCTAGTCACATGTCAAGGATTCTAAGGAAGAACACATGGTATCTAATATTAATCACACCATGCATCAAATTGGTGATACCTTGATGGATACTACACCCATAACTTCCCATGAAGAAGATGTCAATGAGGAGGTCAAATCACCTACATTCCATTCGATAGAATAGATCGGCCCAGATGATAAAGGTAAATAACCTATGTAGATAAAATAGGAATAGAAGATCAACAATCATGTTAAATAAGAGGTATAAACCCTTCAATTATTATATTTATCTAAACATGAATTTTATTTACAAATGAAAATATAAGCAATAGACTTCTTAAAACAACATCTTTTAATGGAGGGATAATATTATCCTCTCATTTTTATAATAACCTAAGGAATAAAAATTCAAATCTCTTGCATATGAGGAGAAAGTTAAGTAGTTGAATGAGGAATTATAAAATAATGGCAAGAGTCATTAGTGTCTTCCCAATAATAATATCTTAATATAAAATCTTTGTAAATAAGGGGAGCCAACCCCTAAGTTAATTTATGAAAAAATGGGAAAATCAAAGGGACTATTAGAGATAGTCTTCAATATCCATGGTATTTGGTAGTTTTATTGACTATGAAATATTTTACATGTGATGGTCATCACGCAAATATTTTAGGGCCTAGAATGAAAATGTTGAACTATATATATGGGGTAGAAAATAATGAATACAAGGTTAATAATCCTAGTTTCTTTAATTCATATCTAAAAACTATATCCAATAAATTTATAAAAGATTTAGGCCATCTCAAGTATCATGGCCTAGTTCAATTGATATGTAAGGATCATATCTTTATGAATCCAAATGTGGAAGAAAAATGGCACAATTTTTTAGAAAAAAACATAGGAAGAATAAATGTTCATATAAAACATCACCTACTAAACAATTCTTAGTATTATAAATAAGGTTTAGAAAGAGGTAAAACTTAAAAATAACTATAGATTATATCATACCTATAAGAAAACACAACCCATAGTTTTACTACAAAGTTAGAACCATGAGCTTGAAAATCCTTGATTAAAATTTTATATAATTGAATATATAAGAAAACACACATAAAAATGTAAAAAAACATATCCTCTATAGAAATGAAATAATAAGACTTTTCTTCTAATCACATGTCAAGGACTTTGAGGAAGAACACATGGTATCTAATATTAATCACACCAGCATCAAATTGGTGATACCTTGATAGATACTACACCCATAACTTCCCATGAATAAGATGTCAATGAGGAGGTCAAACCACCTACATTCCCTCAGATAGAATCAATAGGCCTAGATGATAAATGTAAATAACCTATGTAGATAAAATAGGAATAAAAGATCAACAATCATGTTAAAAAGAGGTATAAACCCTTCAAGTACTATCTTTATCTAAAGATGAATTTTATTTAAAAATGAAAAAATAAGAAATTGATTCCTTAAAATAAATCCTTCTAATATAGGGATAATATTATCCTCTCATTTTTCTAATAACCTAAGGAATAAAAATTCAAATCTCTTGCATATGAATAAAAAGTTAAGTATTTGAATGAGGAATTAGAAAATAATGGAAAGAGGCATTAGTGTCTTCCCAATAATAATATCTTAAGATAAAATCTTTGTAAATAAGGGGAGGCAACCCCTAAGTTAATTTATGAAAAAATGGGAAAATCAAAGGGATTATTAGATATAGTCTTCAATATCCATGGTATTTGGTAGTTTTATTGACTATGAAATATCTTACATGTGATGGTCATCATGCAACTATTTTAGGGCCTAGAATGAAAATGTTGAACTATATTAGATATGGGGTAGACCATAATGAATACAAGGTTAATAATCCTAGTTTCTATAATTCATATCTAAAAACTATATCCAATAAATTTATACAAGATTTAGGCCATCTCAAGTATCATGGCCTAGTTCAATTGATATATAAGGATCATATCTTTATGAATCCAAATGTGGAAGAAAAATGGCCCAAATGTTTAGAAAAAAAACATAGGAAGAATAAATATTCCTATAAACCTTCACCTACTACACAATTGTTAGTGTTATAAATAAGGGTTATAAAGAGGTCAAACATAAAAATAACTCTAGATTCTATCATACCTATAAGAAAAGACAACCCATAGATTTAATACAAAGATAGATCAATGAGATTAATAATTCTTAATTTAAATTTTATAGGATTGAAAATATAAGAAAATATACATAAAAATGTAAAAAACCATATCCTCTTTAGAAATAAAATAATAAGACTTTTCTTCTAATCACATGTCAAGGACTCTGAGGAAGAACACATGGTGTCTACTATTAATCACACCATTGATCAAATTGGTGATACCTTTATGGATACTACACCCATAACATCCCATGAAGAAGATGTCAATCAGGAGGTCAAACCACCTACATTCCCTCAGATAGAATAGATAGGCCTTGATGATAAGGTCAATAACCTATGTAGATAAAATAGGAATAGAAGATCAAAAATCATGTTAAATAAGAGGTATAAACCCTTCAAGTACTATCTTTATCTAAAGATGAATCTTATTTACAAATGAAAAAATAATAAATATACTCCTTCAAATAACTCATTTTAATGGAGGGATAATATTATCCTCTCATTTTTCTCATAACCTAAGGAATAAAAATTCAAATCTCTTACATATGAATAAAAAGTCAAGTAGTTGAAAGATGAATTAGAAAATAATGGCAAGAGGCATTAGTGTCTTCCAAATAATAATATCTTAAGATAAAATATTTGTAAATAAGGGGAGCTAACCCGCAAGTTAATTTATGAAAAAATGGGAAAATCAAAGGGACTGTTAGATATAGTCTTCAATATCCATAGTATTTGGTAGTTTTATTGACTATGAAATATTTTACATGTGATGGTCATCATGCAACTATTTTAGGGCCTAGAATGAAAATGTTTAAGTATATTAGATATGGGGTAGAACATGATGAATAAAAGGTTAATAATCCTAGTTTCTACAATTCATATCTAAAAACTATATCCAATAAATTTATACAAGATTTAGGCCATCTCAAGTATCATGACCTAGTTCAATTGATATATAAGGATCATATCTTTATGAATTGAAATGTGGAAGAAAAATGGCACAAATGTTTAGAAAAAAACATAGGAAAAAAAAATGTTCCTATAAACCTTCACCTACTACACAATTGTTAGTATTATAAATAAGGGTTATAAAGAGGTCAAACATAAAAGTAACTCTAGATTCTATCATACCTATAAGAAAACACAACCCATAGTTTTAATGCAAAGTTAGATCAATGAGATTGAAAATTCTTAATTTAAATTTTATATAATTTAAAATATAAGAAAACATACATAAAAATGTAAAAAACCATATCCTCTATAGAAATAAAATAATAAGACTTTTCTTCTAATGACATGTTAAGGACTCTGAGGAAGAACACATGGTATCACACCATGAATCAAATTGGTGATACCTTGATGGATACTACACCCATAACTTCCCATGAAGAAGATGTCAATGAGGAGGTCAAACCACCTACATTCCATCAGATATAATAGATAGGCCTAGATGATAAGGTAAATAACCTATGTAGATAAAATAGGAATAGAAGATCAACAATCATGTTAAATAAGAGGTAAAAACCTTCAAGTACTATCTTTATCTAAAGATGAATTTTATTTAAAAATGACAAAATAAGAAATAGACTCCTTAAAATAACTCATTTTAATGCAGGGATAATATTATCCTCTCATTTTTCTCATAACCTACGCAATAAAAATTCAAATGTCTTGTATATGAATAAAAAGTTAAGTAGTTGAAAGAGGAATTAGAAAATAATGGAAAGAGGCATTAGTGTCTTCCCAATAATAATATCTTCAGATAAAATATTTATAAATAAGGGGAGCCAACCCCCAAGTTAATTTATTGAAAAATGGGAAAATCAAAGGGACTATTAGAGACAGTCTTCAATATCCATGGTATTTGGTAGTTTTATTGACTATGAAATATTTTACATGTGATGGTCATCATGCAAATATTTTAGGGCCTAGAATGAAAATTTTGAACTATATTAGATATGAGATAGAAAATAATGAATACAAGGTTAATAATCCTAGTTTCTATAATTCATATCTAAAAACTATATCCAATAAAATTATACAAGATTTAGGCCATCTCAAGTATCATGGCATAGTTCAATTGATATGTAAGGATCATATATTTATGAATCCAAATGTGGAATAAAATAGGCACAAATGTTTAGAAAAAGAACATAGGAAGAATAAATGTTCATATAAACCTTTACCTACTACACAATTGTTAGAATTATAAATAAGGGTTATAAAGAGGTCAAACATAAAAATAACTCTAGATTCTATCATACCTATAAGAAAACACAACCCATAGTTTTAATACAAAGTTATATAAATGAGCTTGAAAATTATTAATTCAAATTTTATAGAATGAAAATATAAGAAAACAAACATAAAAATGTAAAAAACCATATCCTCTATAGAAATAAAGTAATAAGAATTTTCTTCTAATCACATATCAAGGACTCTGAGGAAGAACACATGGTATCTACTATTAATCACACCATGCATCAAATTCGTGATACCTTGATGGATACTACACCCATAACTTCCGATGAAGAAGATGTCAATGAGGAGGTCAAACCACCTACATTCCCTCAGATAGAATAGATAAGCCTAGATGATAAGGTAAATAACCTATGTAGATAAAATAGGAATAGAAGATCAACAGTCATGTCAAATAAGAGGTATAAACCCTTCAAGTACTATCTTTATCTAAAGATGAATTTTATTTACAAATTAAAAAATAATAAATAGACTCCTTAAATTAACTCATTTTAATGGAGGGATAATATTATCCTATCATTTTTCTCATAACCTAAGGAATAAAAATTCAAATCTTTTGCATATGATTAAAAAGTTAAGTAGTTGCATGAAGAATTAGAAAATAATGGAAAGAGGCATTAGTGTTTTCCCAATAATAATATCTTAAGATAAAATCTTTGTAAATAAGGGGAGCCAACCCCCAAGTGAATTTATCAAAAAATGGGAAAATAAAAGGGACTGTTAGAGATAGTCTTCAATATCCATCATATTTGGTAGTTTTATTGACTATGAAATATTCTACATGTGATGGTTATCATGCAAATATTTTAGGGCCTACAAAGAAAATGTTGAACTATATTAGATATGAGTTACAAAATAATGAGTACAGGGTTGATAATCCTAGTTTCTATAATTCATATCTAAAAACTATATCCACTAAATTTAACCAAGATTTAGCCATCTCAAGTATCATGGCCTAGTTCAATTGATATATAAGGATCATATCTTTATGAATGTAAATGTGGAATAAAAATGGCACAAATGTTTAGAAAAAACCATAGGAAGAATAAATGTTCTTATAAACCTTCACCTACTACACAATTGTTAGTATTATAAATAAAGGTTATAAAGAGGTGAAACATAAAAAGAACTCTAGATTCTATCATACCTATAAGAAAACACAACCCATAGTTTGAATAAAAAATTAGATCCATGACCATAAAAATTATTGATTCAATTTTATAGAATTGAAAATATAAGAAAACATACATAAAAAAGCAAAAAAACCATATCATATATAGAAATAAAATAATAAGACTTTTCTTCTAATCACATGTCAATGATTGTGAGGAAGAACACCTGGTATGTAATATTAATCACACCATGCATCAAATTGGTGATACCTTGATGGATACTACACCCATAACATCCCATCAAGAAGATACCAATGAGGAGGTCAAACCACCTACATTCCATCAGATATAATTGATAGGCCTGGATGATAAAGGTAAATAAACTATGTAGATAAAATAGGAATAGAATATTAACAATCATGTTAAATAAGAGGTATAAACCCTTCAAGTACTATCTTTATCTAAAGATGAATTTTATTTACAAATGAATAAATAATAAATAGACTCCTTAAAGCAACTCCTTTTAATGGAGGGATAATATTATCCTCTCATTTTTCTAATAACATAAGGAATAATAATTCAAATCTCTTGCATATGAGGAAAAATTTAAGTAGTTGAATGAGGAATTAGAAAATAGTGGCAAGAGGCATTAATTTCTTCCCAATAATAATATCTTAAGATAAAATCTTTGTAAATAAGGGGAGCCAACCCCCAAGTTAATTTATGAAAAAATGGGAAAATCAAAGGGACTATTACAGATAGTCTTCAATATCCATGGTATTTGGTATTTTTATTGACTATGAAATATTTTACATTAGATGGTCATCATGTAACTATTTTAGGGCCTATAATGAAAATGTTGAACTATATTAGATATGGGGTAGAACATAATGAATACAAGGTTAATAATCCTAGTTTCTATAATTCATATCTAAAAACTATATCCAATAAATTTATAAAATATTTATGCCATCTCAAGTATCATGGCATAGTTCAATTGATATATAAGGATCATATCTTTATGAATTGAAATGTGGAAGAAAAATGGCACAAATGTTTAGAAAAAAAACATAGGAAGAATAAATGTTCCTATAAAGCTTCACCTACTACACAATTCTTAGTATTATAAATAAGGGTTATAAAGAGGTCAAACATAAAAATAACTCTAGATTCTATCATACCTATAAGAAAACATAACCCATAGTTTTAATAAAAAATTAGATCCATGAGCATGAAAATTCTTGATTCAAATTTTATAGAATTGAAAATATAAGAAAACATACATAAAAATGTAAAAAATCATATCCTCTATAAAAATAAAATAATAAGACTTTTCTTCTAATCACATGTCAAGGACTCTGAGGAAGAACACATGGTATCTAATATTAATCACACCATGCTCAAATTAGTGATACCTTGATGGATACTACACCCATAACCTCCCATGAAGAGGATGTCAATGAGGAGGTCAAACCACCTACATTCCCTTAGATAGAATAGATAGGCCTAGATGATAATGGTAAATAACCTATCTAGATAAAATACGAATAGAAGATCAACAATCATGTTAAATAATAGGTATAAACCCTTCAAGTAATATCTTTATCTAAAGATGAATTTTATTTACAAATGAAAAAATAAGAAATAAACTCCTTAAAACAACTCCTTTTAATTGAGGGATAATATTATCCTCTCATTTTTATAATAATCTAAGGGATAAAAATTCAAATCTCTTGCATATGAGGAAAACATTAAGTATTTGAATGAGGAATTAGAAAATAATGGCAAGAGGCATTAGTGTCTTCCCAATAATAATATCTTAATTTAAAATCTTTAGAAGATGCTCTTAGATAAAATGAAAATGACATTGAAATGGGATCAAAAAAGTTTTGCAATGCCATTTTCGTGTTTAATCATGAGATTAATGAGGAAATAATGCTAATTAAGGAGTTAAAAAATGTAAAATAGGCATATATTATAACTCCATAAAAAGAGTATAAGATGGTGAAAAATAATTTTGGCTTTCCATAAGTAGTAGTCACAAAAGAATTTCAATCATGGATAAACATATTTTATCCATTGAATTTTTTTTAAGAACAAAATAAAAGCTTGAAGGATGATTTTGATAAATTAAAAGTAATACATGAAGTGTTGTAAGGCACATTTACTACAACTTATCAAATTCGAGAAGCTCTCCTTGCATGTTAAAATTCCTCCCATTTATATGGTTTATTATTAAGAGAAATTTTCCTCAAATGGATGTTATTTATGATATCATTTAGGCATCCACATGACATTGATGATGGAAAATAACTCATGGGGGCATATGTTACTATAAATACTCAACTATATAACTCACCTTGTGAACTATTTTTACATAAATTTCTCCTTGGACACATTAAAAAATTTATGATAAATATTTTTGGTAAAATATCAAATCAAAGCTTACATCTTATTGTTGTATAAATAATAATTACGGGATGATAAGATTAAATAATTTTATGTTCCATAGGAAAGTGTTGGCCTGATTATGAGGCATGAGTATCTATCCTAAACCATTTTGTTGCATATTTCATAAATCATCCATAATTTTAAAGAGAAATTTATTGAAAGTTTAATATAGTTGATAGATGATTTCAAAATGTATTAAATAATCACATTTAATTCATCGTTTTTATCTTGTACCAAAATATGGGAAGGGTTTCCTAACTCCTGCAATAAAAAATAAGGTCTGAAACAATCTTATGTGGGAACTTAAGTAGGGCAAAATCCTTGTTAAAATAATATTTGAGATACATAATCAATGGATTGGGATGAGATAAATATGTCATTTAATATTAATAATGTTCATTCATGACACCTGGATGGGGATTAGCCCTTATGTTTTTTTGAAATATGGAAAATAAAAATATAATAACATAAATGGCATGATGATACTAATAAAAAATGTTGGATAAATTTTAAAAATGAGTAAAATTACACTAAACTCTAATAATACATAAATATTTAAATAGAGATATGATGTGTAGGTCTAGGGTCTACAAAATATTAAGTCATTAAATTTCATGTCTAAATCTACAATGTTGTTGGACATGAAAATTAAAAATTATAACAATCATATAAGTACATAGATAGTACAATTCAAAATTCATTTTAAATTCACACTAATTATCTTTGAACACCTAAATGTATTTTATAAATATACTAAATTTAATTTTAATTAGTTCAATTATTCCTTTTAAAATAGTGTCCAATTATTCTATGGATGGTATGTCACTATTCCAGGTGTCACTATTTAATTTTTTGATTAACAAGGTCTTCACATCCCTAATCAAATATAAAATTTAGATATTATGGTTTATTATTGGCACAATTTTAATTTATCATGTGTAACTATGTGGAAGTTAGTAAATAATTAATATGGATTATCCCTTATATTCTAATATTTCCTTAGAAAATATATAAATTTATGATATTTTTTAAATTTAAATATTAGTCATATCATCCATTGAGGAAAGGCAACTTAAGTTTTTGAATAAATAACCAACTAAAATATAAAATTCATGTCATTTTGAGACATTATAGGTCTTGATCTAAACTATTTTGACTATATTACATGTCAAAATTTCATAAGCATCAAATAGTTAAAGTGTAACTCTATTTTATAAAAATGAAATAAGTGGTGTTATAACTATATCAAGGAGATATTATCCCTTTATATAATTTGGATTTAGAACATACCATATAAAAAATTGAAATATGGAAATTAGGGTAAAATATCCAAACATAAAGGGCACATTGATATTATCATAGAAATAGTAGGAAAAATTTAACATTGGAGTAAACTTTCACTATACACCTAGAATCCATAAATATGTTAAGAGAGAGAGATATGATGTACATTTATAGGGCCTATAATGTTTACAATTAGATGGAGATGATGAGAATATAATTAGTCTCATCAAAATCATAATGTACTTATACAAAAAAATTATGAATTATAATAATCATGTCAGGACATAGATAATACAAATCAAAGTTATAAATCCATCATACCTTCACATAGATTATCTTTGAACACCTAAATACATTTTATAATTATATTATTTTTTATCTATATGAATTCAATTATCCATTTAAAATTAATTTCATATTATTTTATAGAAGGCATGTCATTGTTACAAATTTCACTATTCAATTTTTTTTTTATTAAAGTCCTCACATCCTTGCTCCAATATAAAATTTAGAGATTCTAGTTTTATTATTTTCACATTTTATAGTATGTAACTTCATGGAATTTATTTCATAGTGGACTAAGATTCACTATAAAATATTAGTAAAGTATTGATAATAATTTTGAGAAATATATGTTCATATTTGAGCCTTTATCTTGATATTTAGTATGGACCTATGATATACATGTCTAAACCCTACAAGGTTTTAAATCAAGGGGAGATGATGAGACTATAAATAAATATTTATTATAACTAGTCATTTATTGATGTCACTTAATTCATTGATTAGAGAAATGAATGGTTCCAATTGGCACCTTTTCTCTGAATCAACTAATGGGTATTTTATGGGAACAAAGTCAATACCCAACAACTAACATATTATTGATTCACTAATATAAATCAATATAGTGTATAAATGAATTTTTTAAAGTTATAGACCAACAATATATACATATATCATACACCACCTATGGTTTAGGAGTTAATTTTGTAAGTAGAAATTAATTTATATGTTTATAACCTTTTTATTATAGTTTGAAATTTTGGCTATGTTATAGTCTAGGTGATAATGGTTATAATAGATCTAAGTTCTGATATTGAAAGATATTCAATAATTTAGAATTTAATAAAACATGTAATTTCTCATGTTATGGTATAGGTGCTAATGCTTATGGTAGATATATGTGATAATATTAATATACATCTGGTCATTTCACATTTAATAAATCATATCCTTACTTTTTCTATGGTCTAAGTTTTAATGGTTATAGTAGATCTAGATGATAATATTCATAGACATTTAATCATTTCAAATTTAATATATCCTATCCTTACTCCTAAAATAGGTGGCATAATTAATTTGTCTTACTTGGCATCATAGTTTTTGATATATTTTATTCAAACAATTTAAAAAAAGACTTTAATCAAATCATAAATGTTGTTTGAATTAATAAGGACCATGGTACATAATATTAGTACAAAAATATTTAAGTATGTCCATCTGAATTCTAAGTGAGATCTCAAATTTGGATTGTTTGTGAGGAATTCATACTATGAAACTATCATAGTCTAGAGTGTAAATAGTTTAGATATCATGGAATTAGAAATAATGTCCAAGTGAAATACTATTCCAAAAAGATAAAGTGA
Source organism: Torreya grandis (assembly GCA_037957365.1). Classification (NCBI taxonomy): domain Eukaryota; kingdom Viridiplantae; phylum Streptophyta; class Pinopsida; order Cupressales; family Taxaceae; genus Torreya; species Torreya grandis. Next base: position 2,666,908 of record JARHVA010002040.1, read on the forward strand.
ATAACTCACACATGCTATTCCAAATATCTCATAAAGTTGTTTTGTTTGTAATCATAATGTTGACTATGAAGAAATATTTGACTGTAAAAGTGTAAAAGTCTAGAGTTAAAATAGTTTAGATTGTCTAGAGCTCAAAATAATGTGAAAGTGTGACACTATTTTAAAAATAGAAATTACAAAATCCACACATAGTATTCAAAAAATCCCTCAATCAAATAATAATTATGTTTAGAATTAAATATGGTGTACAATATGTAGCCTTAGACCAAATGATTTTAAGTATGTCACATCTATTTTAATTTGAAGATATAATAGATATAGGTGAAAATATTGATAGGTATTCATTCATTTAGTAATTATTTGGATGGGTATTTTTGGAATAATAGTTGATATGTTGGTGAAATCAATAACTTATTAAATATATTAAACATAAAATGTTTCAGAATTTGGCACCCCATAAATTTGATAAAAACATAGATAAAATACTAAAGTTGGCTACAAAAATAGGAGGCTACTAAATTAATGTGGCTTATTTTCCAAATTCATCATTTTATAAAGTCCTCACTTTTTAAAGGACTCAAAATAGTTTTGAAAGTCATAATTCTCCATATAAACTTCATGTACATTGAAGAAGCCAAGTTCTAAAATTATTGAGTTTTGTTTATTTTCTTGGAAACAAAACATGAATTGTTGGATCATGCTTTGGAGGTTTTGGTTATCAAGTTTTCTTGGAACTTGAATCATTATTACATGTATGTTTTGTATTTTGAGTAATAGTTTATCGAAAATGAATGCAAAGTTTATTTTAGATGAAATAATTTCATCCAATTTCATTATCCAACCAATAAAATTCATTTATTTCACTTATTATTCTAACAGTTATAAATTTTGGCATGCAAAATTATTAGAACATTATTTAGGGACATATTATATAATTTTCAAAGTGTTTGATTCTAGTTGGATAAAAAAATTATTTGTTTTTTTATCAGGTAAATAACCTACTTTCACAAGGATATAAGAACCATAAAATTATTATACAAAATAGTAACAAGACAACATGGCTGAGTAGCAAAAAATAATAAAAGACTAGCTATAAAGTCTCATAAGATATGAAAAAAATAGGAAAAAAATGGTCAAGAGGAGGGCCCTCTAGTGTTTCATTCTCCTCCTCAAATATCTTCTCTAGTACTCCCTACTTGATCTTGGATACTTTGGCCCTTGTCTTATTATCAAGTCTTTCAACACTATCACCTGGGAGGATCATGTGCGGCTTTTTCTGATCATGTACCTATAGTGGGGTTTTCTTGATAGGGGTCAAGGTGTGGATATCAAGTGAGGGGTCTTCATAACCTTCAATGGATACTTAATAGGGGTTTGGTTAAGCTTGATGGAGTGGATGAAGGACTGAATAGTCAAGTTTGCTTGCTTATGCAACGTATTCCACTCCTAGATAAGGATAACTAGGTTAAATATGGATTCTTTCACCCTTGCATTGAAATTGTTAAGCTACTCAAAATTTTTATTTATAATGTAGTGGTGGTATTACATTAAAAAATTAAACTAAATCAAATATTACTTATAACATTAAATTATTTGAAGTATCAAATAAGCTTAATGTGCCTAAAGTACCAAATAGGATCAAATGGTGTTATATTACTTCAATTTGTCATTTTTCTAGTTTATTTTCTTTCTAAAACCTTATAATATTTTTCTTTCCTATCTAATTTATTGTGATGTTAAATTTTAATATATTTATAAAATACATTTATAAATTGAATAATAATTAGTGTGAAGGTAGTGAATTATTGGATTTAATAAAATAAATTAAGTTTAAATTAATAAGGGATTTGACAATAATGAATTCAATTTCTCATTGATTATTTGATGGTAAAATAAAGAATGGACGATCAAGGATGAATGAATTAAATATGAATAATTTTAAGATTTATTTAATCTACATATGTTTGGTTTCATATGAAATTTGTTTAGTTGTTATTTTCATGGGGATTACTCAAATAAAAAGGATGTAATATACCCAAAAAAAACCTTAGTTGGACACCCAAGAGGTCCAAACCCATCGTTAAAAAAAATATCTAAGTTTCATAACAAAATTATGGATAGGGATGGGATACAAGCTTCCATTTATATTGGTACATGACCCTTAATTTCACTTGGATGGGGAGCATCCCATATATATATTTAAAATATGAAAGGGAAAATAGAAGTAAGACAAAGGGTATGTTGATACTAATAGTATTAATAGTTGAAATTTTTTTACAGAGGAGAACAATTGCATTAGACTTTTAAAATCCCTAAATTTACAAAGAGATAAAATATTATGTAGATACTATAATATATTAATTCATGGGGAGAAGATGAGACTACAAATTGTCTCATATATAGAAAATAAGTGAAAAAAATTCTCCTCCATGAACTCTAAGTTTCAAAGTGGATTCAAAAGTGATTTATTAGTTTTTAAATTATTTAATGTAAATTTTAGTGTGTGTGTACACACAAACAAACATTTTTGAGTTTTTGTGTATAAGTGGTCTAGGTTACTAATTACCATATATTGAATAACATTTCTATCAAAAATAAATAATATGATATTTAAAAAAATATGTAAAAACATTCACTAAGGACTAAAGACTGATGTTTTAGAATAAAGGTCTAGTTACAAGATCAAATTAAGAGCATTTTTAGGCAATTCAGGTCTCACTCTAGATTATTTTGAATTAGAACAAATAATGGCTATCAAAACCTAGGTAGCTCTTGCCTAATACATAAAATCTAGTTAATGAATATATCTTTGAACTATCCTAGGTAGCTCTTGCCTAATACATAAAATCTAGTTAATGCATATAAATATAGGTTTGATATAAAGGCAAATTTGAACTACAATTTTTGAATTAAAATATCTCCTTCACCTTCCTAAGATTTTATACTCTATGACTTTTTATGCAGCTATTGAAATATGACAAACCTTAAGTTCCACTAGTTTCCACGTAGATCTAGCCCCAACATATAAGACATTTTTTTCATATTTCATCAGATTTTTTTATAATTGACTAATTTTTATACCATTTATGTACAAAAAAATATATTACATTATACAATAATATAGTTAAAAAATCATCAAATGTATAATTTATTCCAAGTCTTTATGTTCAAGGATTACCTTCATCCAAAAATTATACATGGATAAACAATTTTTTTTTGAATAAACATAAATAGGATTAGTAGTTTCTCATTTAGAGTGGGATCTTGCCCATTATAAGAACAAGAATATCATGATTTATATAAACTTGAAAATATCATGATTTATATAAACTTTCAAATAGGATGAGTAACCTTGTCGTTACTCTAGGAAATGGTTCTCATTTCCATTGAACATGTCAATGATACATTGGTTGCACTTGGGTGGATTTTTTTAATAAAAACCTAGATATAAAATAAATAAATTCAACACAACATGTAATTTATATTTTCTATTATTATAGTGAAAAATTTAGGATGAGTATAATTTTTTTTAGTAGTATCCCTACCATAGTTCTCATTTAGAGTGGGAAGTCACCCACTCTAATAACACCAATATTAAGGTTTATTTATAATTTAAAATAGGATGATGTTGTTACTCTAGAATTTTTTCTCATTTTATATTGAGCACGTTATTGACATGAAATAATTTACATTTGGTTGGATTCATTTTTATTACAAAACTAGATATAAAAATAATATAATTCAACATAACTATATATATATATATATATATATATATATATATATATTAAGTTATATTGAAAATAGGATAAGAAGCATTTTTTTAATGGTATTCATAACATGGTTCTCTTTTATATTGGGTGGCCACCCATTATAATATTCAAATGAACTTTAATATTTACTTAGACTTACAAATAGGATGAGTAACTCTGTTGTTTTTTATTAAGGGTAAAATGGTTTTTCTTGAAAGGGACTCTTCCTTTATATAAAATAGCCATAGTTTAGGCCATAAGATCCAAAAATATTAATAAGAATGCACCATAGAATAAAATAAATAAATATATAGATCACAAGTAGCTCATAATAACATCATAGTGAAGACACTAAAAGCCAACAACAAATAGAAAGCATAATTAAAAAGAAACAAAGCTTACCCTCTAAGGAGTTCATTCAAACTATCTAAACTTTATTTTAGGGTTTGTTCCATACTATTATTATATTATTATTTCTCATTATACAATTTATTTTACCCTTTTGGGCTTCTTACTCATGCCTTCACCCTCTGAATCCTTTTTAAATAGTTTCACAATAGTCCCCATACTAGCAAGATAGTTCCTGACCATGGCCTTACTATGCCCAACCAGAGCTTAAAGATTATACTTGTAATAAATTTTCTACTCTTTTATTCTATTGAATCTTTACTCCACCCCTCTCACCTATCTATCTAAGTCATGAAACTCATGATTTTTTATGGACACTTCTTTATCCCAAGCCTTTTTTAATGGATTCTTTGATCGAACTTTGATCCTTTAGAAGCCACATTATTAAGGATCTATGTAAATCTGTATCCTCCCATAGATATTTTAATTTTCGTGCTCATTTTTAGTAGTGGTTTCATCCCTATCTTCCCCAAATTTTATTTTATTCTTAATATGTTATTTTTCTCTACTATCAATGAGGGATTCCTGAGTTTTCAAAATATTTAGACTCTCAATCACCTCTTCTAACCTTTTTGTTACCCTAGGTAGTGGTTCTTATTTTCCATTTAACATGTTAATGACACATTATTTTCACTTTTGTAGATTAAATTTTGTTAAAAAACTTAGATATAAAAATAAATTAATTGAACATAACATGTAAATATTTAATGTTATAGTGAAAAAATTAGGATGAGTGGATTTTTTTACTAGTACACATGTCATGTTTATCTTATATAGTGCAAGGCCACCCACTCTAATATTAACATGAAGCTTAGGATTTAATTAAAATTTAAAATAGGATGATTAACTTTGTTGTTACTCTAAGATATGGTTCTCATATTACATCGAACATGTTAATGATGCACTTTGGTTGGATTAATTTTTGTTACAAAAACTAGATAAACAATAAATTAATTCAACATAACATACATATATAGACACACACACACACACACATATATGTATATATATATATATATATATGTATATATATATATATATATATATCATATATATATATATATCTGTATATATATATATATATCTATATATATATATATGTATGTATATATATATATATATATATATATATATACATATATATGTATATATATATATCTGTATATATATATATATACATATACATATATATATATATATATATATATATTTGTATATATATATATATAATATCTATGTATATATTTATATATGTATATATATATACATATATATATATGTGTATATATATATATATGTATGTATATATACATATATATACATACATATATACATATATCCTATTTTTAGTTAACTATATATATATATATATATATATATATATATAGTTAACTAAAAATAGGATGAGTAGCATTATTTTCACCAATATCCCTACCATAGTTATATTTTAGAGTTGTAAAACACACAATCTAATAACATGAATATAATTATTTGCTTAGGCTTGAAAATAGGATGAGCAACCTTGTTATTTTTAAATTATAGTGGAATATGATGAGTAACATTTTTTTACTAGTATCCCTACCATGGTTTTATTTTAGAGTGGGTAGTTACCTAATCTAAGAACATGAATATTAGGATATATTTAAACATTAAAATATAATTATTAACCTTATTTTTACTCTTGAAAATGGTTCTCATTTTCTTCTAAACATGTCAATGACACATTGTTTCGATTTGATTGGATTCATATTAGATACAAAATATAGATATAACAATAAATTAATTCAACATAACATGTACTTTAGGTTTTATATTATTATAGTGTAAAATATTGGATGAGTAACATTCTTTTTACTAGTATCGCTTCCATGGTTATCCTTTAGAGTGGGTGACCTCCAAATCTAAGAACATCAATCTTAAGATTTACTTAGACTTGAAAATAGGGTGAGGAAGCTTGTTATTACAATAGGTAATGGTTCTCATATTCCATTGAAGATGGAAATTATGTGACACTTTTTTCACATGGTCCAATTAATTTTTGTTACATAAGTTAGATATAAAATCAAATTAATTCAATATAACATGTAAATCATTTATGTTATAGTGAAAATTTTAGGATGAGTATCACTATTTTTACTATTATCCCTACAATGGTTCACGTTCTTCCATTTATTTTACTAGTAACATTATTTTTCTATGATCATTGGATAAATATATAATATAATGCCACACTAAATATGTTTTCTAAGAATGAAATAATTTTGGATATTAATACTACTTGGGTGTTAGATCTCATCAATGACGAATCACGCAAATAAATACAAACATAACTAATGAACTTTATATAATTAAAAAAATCATTACGACAAGGTTATTTTATTATAATAATAATAAATAAATTATATATTTCATGTTGTATTAAAGTTATTATATTCAACGAGCAAAATATTTAAAATTTTGAAATCATATCATGGCAAGGAAAAAAATGTTTTCATTGACATTTGAAATAATATTTTTTGATTTTTGTATATTGGGTTTATTGAAATTAAAATGATATAAAAATATATATTAACCATCCTATATTTTATATCTTCTTTTGCAGCATAATAAATTAGGATTTTAAAATAAAATTGGTATTTGATAAGAACAAAACAAATGAGTGAGAAAACATTAAACAAATTATCGTTCCACATAATATAGGTATTCATATATACATTGAACTCTTTAATTATTATAAATGAAGATATAAAAAAAAATTATAAAAATCTTCTATGAATTTGTTATCACTATACATGTACAAAATAAAACATTTTCTTAAATTTATAACTATATATATCTATATATATATATATATATATATATATATATATATATATATATATTAATAATAGAAAACACACAAGAAATAAGTTTTATATAAGTAATAATCTATAGAAATATAAATTTGATTTGAATTTGTAATAAAATAGGTATAAATATTGAAACATATTAGAAATTAAACTTAAAAAAGAATAAAAAGTACTAACCTGATTGTGTAAATTCTCTATGAAACATCTATATCTTGAAAAGAGTCTTTTCTCAGATGAAAAACACATAATGGGAAAATTTAAGGCACTACATATATTATATATTGAATGTATAAATATAATTATTTAACCTTTTGTTACTATTTTGAATCTCATGCCTCCACTTTGATTGTTTATTACATTTTAATAATATAGTTCATTTCCTTGTTCTTATTCATGCCATTGCTCATATATTAATTGGTATTAATTACTCACTATAAAATGTTTAACATATATTTAAATATGTGTACCTCTTTATCTTCATCCCCTCACATTTTCCTTGTTGCAAAAAAATGAAGAAAAAACCCCTATAATTATTTTTTCATAAAATTCATATTTTAGAGTCCCATTAAGAAATCCTACTCAACTCAAAAGGTGAGATTTCCAAAATTTTAATGTCACATTAAATTTTTATTTACATTAAGGTAAAAATGGGATGTTTTAAAAAATCAAATATTTGGTAATAATATTTATGGGTTGTATTGAAATATGTGGGTGTAAAATATTAAGGTGGCATAATCAAAATTGAGAAATATCACAGTTACATAATTTTATAAATTTGAATATTTTTGACAAGTTAAAAATATTTAAAAAATAATATTTATTACATAACATATATTGAATAATATGACATACCAATTATTAAACTATTTTCCTAAAATGTGAATTTCCCATTAATACTATTTCAAATGATTAATATTTTTATAGTGTTTTTGTGAAAAAAATTGTGTACTCATTTTTATTTTGTTATAATTCAATATTTAATATTGAATGTAATGATTACTTATGTATCAATACTATAATATTATACATTATATAGTTAATATATTAGGTAAATTGAACTATATTATGGACTTGCCTTATAATAGGATTTTTATAACAAACATTATAATGGTATATTATAAGATTTTGTTTTGGATGTTAGAAATAAAATAGATGTAGTATTACTATTATTACAAGATTAAATTATTTTAAACTATATAACCATATTAAATTTTATAATTATATTGTAAACTATAAAACCATCTTGAAGGAATCCATGTCCCCAATAACATCCTAAAAGCCATACAAGATGAAAGTACTACAGGTTGAATGGGATATCATGTCATCACATGCATGAAATATTTATATCAAGGGATGAAATTAAAATATGATGATCCACCATTATGAACATAAGAGGTGGTGTAATTGTTATAAGATGAAAATGACAAGCATCCCAAGCCTCATTCAAATTGTTCAAACTCATTCTCTATAGAACCATACATCTATTTACCTTGGCTCTATTGTCACTGTGTCAATGGGAGGAGATAGAGAATGACTTGAGCCTATCTCATGTGTAGAGGTGTTGGGGTATAATAAAGTTTGGAAAAGCTTAAGAATGAGGTTTTCATAGAGTTAATGGTGAGAATTATTGATCATGCCATAGATGTGGCCCATGATTTTATCATTCCATGGAATAAATATATGGTGGTAATTTGGGGCATGAAGATCACTGTCATGTAATAATTTAGTGTGGAGGATACTATCATTTACTTCAATGGGAAAAAGTCCTTCAAGGACAAAACCAAGAATTAGGAGCTCCTTCAAAGATTTTTTTAATGAATGAGTTCATGAAGATTGATAAGAAGGGTTTCCCTTAGGTAGACCTTATATGAGATTAGATAGAAATATGCCTTCAAGTAATGATATACATGACCTTAGAGGTTAAATATACCTTGATATTTTCTCCTCTATTTTTTTTATTAAGTTGCTTTTTCATTTATAAGATCAACCTTTTGTTTTACCTACTTAAGCCATTGGAATATACTACCTTGGCTCATCAAGTCAATTAGTCCAACCCCATCTTGTACCAAGGGTTTATTATTATACTTTTCAAAAATTTAAAAAATATGAAAGGGAGGGAGGTCCCCCAAGGTGGATCCTTCAATAAGGAGGACTCTCAAGAGGACTCCTTAGAAGAGGACCACACCTCAAGGTCCTACCACCCATCTGTGATCACCCCCAAGCTAGTCTTTCAAAAACCTCTACTAAAGACCTTCATATCAAGCTATTTATTCCCAAACCCAAGTCATTCTTCCTAAATGAGGTAACTTCTTATTAGGTTTCCTAGAAGGGCAAATTTATTCTATCTAAGGAGATGAAAAATAATAAGGAATAATTATAGAAATTTAATAACAAGGTGTAGGAGATTGGGCTGACCCTTACCAATATTATACAAGAGTGGAATGCCCTACATAAGTAGGATAAATCAACTCTATATTCCTCCATCCAATCCACTAAGATTAATTAAACCGTTATCAAATAGTTGCCAAAAATCATAACCCCCCTACTTGGTTCCCCCAAATTGGCCCCCATTAAGAAGACACCCCTACAAGTTCAAGGTGAGAAGAGTCCATACATGAGTCTTCTAGGTGATGTAATATAAGGACTTGGTAATCAAATGAGTGAAAAGGTCTCAAACTTTAGTGGGATATCCTAGAGAAGACACCTGAGGAAGAGGAGGAATCACTAGAGGGCCCCTCTCCTAAACTTTTAAGTAGTTATTTTCCCTACTTTCAGTATGTTATAGTTAATTTTTATTTTTTGGCCATAGATTGGCCTATCGATCTTTTTTTGCAATACTTTCGTGGTCCCTAGATCCCTGCAAAACTAGTTATTTACCCAATCAAACAAAAAAATATAACTAGTATTATAAATGTATTTTATACTAGATTATATAAATAAATATACATATATAATTAATGTTACAAACTTAAAATATTGTAAACTATAAGTTTTTTAAAATAATTATAATTTTAAATTAGAATACTATGTAATTGTGAACTAAAATGTTATATTATTTAAAGCTTTAGTTTGTATTTATATTAATGACATAAATACTATTTAAAACGTTTAAATTCTAATAATTACATCTCACTATGTTTTGTGATTTTATAGGATTGTATTTATTTAGAAACTAGCGAAAGCCTAATCTCACATCTTGGTGAATGGATAATTACATAATGAAACAAATATCATCACATGTCAAAAAAATTTAAAAAAATTATCTACAAACTAAGAAAAATTTGATCTCATCTATTATTTAATGGTTAAGTCTATGTGGGTTTCAAAATCTATAGGTTTGTGAGGTAATATTTACATTCCATACATCTCACTTTAACATATTTATTATTTTGTAATCTCTAGAAATATTTAGTTGGGAAACACACTATGATGATCTGAGCTAATCACATCTTTCCACATGTTACAATTTTACAACTCTTAATTGTCTACAAACAAATAAAGTTCTAAACTCTTACAAGGATGAGAATAAATCACTTTTTTCCATGTGGCTCATTATCATTGATTATAAGGATGATCATGTTATATTTATGTTAAAATGTCTTAAAATCTAATGATAGTAAAAATGTTCATAATTATTAGTTATAATTCAAATTATTCATCCAAATAATTAGATTATAGAGTGAGTTGCCACCCACTATAAATGAGAAATTGTGAATCCTATTTATACTATTATTAGTTGAAAATATTTACATGTTATGTTGAACCATTACATAGAATAATAAAAACTAAGTAACTCATCCTTTTTTTACTAGGTCCATCCTCAAAATTAACTCGTATAGTGGGAAACCACCTAATTTATATGATAAAATACTAATCATATTTTTATATTATTATATAAAAATATTTACATGTTATGATAAATCATTATACAAAGAAAAAAAACTAGGCAACTCATCCTTTTTCTGCTAGTTTCATCCTCAAAATTAGCTCTTAGATTGAGTAACTATAGACCCTAAATGAGAAACTACTAATCTTACTTTCATTATTATTATTTGAAAATATTTTCATGTTATGTTGAATCATTACAGAGAGTAAAAAAATTAAATAAATCATCATTACTTTTATATGTCTGTCCTTAGAATTATCTCTTATAATAAGATGACACAAACTTTAAATAATAAAATACTAATCCTATTTTCACTATTATTTTTTGATAATATTTACATGCTATGTTGAACCATTACAAATATTAACAAGTATAACTCACCCTTTTCCACTAGGTCCCTCTTGAGAATTAGATCTTAGAGTGGGTGGCCACCCACTCTAAATGAGAAACTACTAATCCCATTTTCAAAATTATTATTTGAAAATATTTACATGTTATGTTGAACTATTACATAGATTAACAACAAATAGGTAACTAATTATTTTTTCCCTAGTTCCATCTTCAAAATTAGTTTTTATAGTATGTAGTCAATCACTCTAAATGGGAATCTACTAATTCTATTTTCACTATTATTATGTGATAATACTTTACATGTTATATTGAACCATTACACATATTAATAAAAATAAGGTAACTCATCATTTTTCAATAGGTTCATCTTAAGAATTATCTCTTAGAGTGTGTGACTACCCACTATAAATGAAAAACTACTAATCATATTCTCACTATTATTATTTGAAAGTATTTAAATGTTATGTTGAACCATTAGATAAATTAAAAACAAACATGTAACTCAAATTTTTTCACTGAGTGCAGCCTGAAAAACCTCTTAGAGTGGGAAACTACCCAATCTAATTTAGTAAAAACTACCAATGTTATTTTGATACAATTTCTATGTTAAACCATTATATAGAGTAACAACATGAAGGTAACTCATTATTTTTTAGACAGGGATATTTTGAGAATTAGACATTACAGTTGAAAACTATCGACTCTAAATGAGAACCTACTAATATTATTTTCACTATTATTATCTTAAAACTTTACACATTATTTTGAACCATTACATAAATTAAATTTTTTTGAGTAGTGTTCCTTTATTCATCCTGAGCAATGATCACTTTTTGATATACCCTAATGCATTCATTTAGGAGACTATGATTTTAGTAAAACCCTTTTGGTTCTTAATAGGATAAAAAGTATTGAGTGAAAACAAGGTTACTCATCTTATTTACATTAATCTCATCCTTATAAATCTCTTGATTAAACTAAAAGGTTTTTAATTCATATGTTAAATTATATAATTGATTGATTAATTCTTTTCATATTTAATCAAAAAAATTGAATCATTGATTGATTTTTATAAAATTGGTGTCCTTGAACACATTCTGTTACATTATAAAACATTCTAGAAAAAACTATTTCATAAATTTTATAATTAATTTTGAATCTTGTGTTAAGGGGATACATTCATCCAAAAATTGGGCATTCATTAGAAATGACTCATTTATGATATATAGAAACATAAAAGTATGGGGTATTATTAGGAATGAAGCTCCTTGTACTGAAATGTTTTATAATGTGAAATATGTGTTAAAGGACATATATATATTGGTTTATATAATCATTTCATTATTTATTATAACTATAGTATTTTATAGTTTTTAAAAATATGATGTGATTTGAGGTTGCTAATGACTATTGACATGGTATGTTGAACCACTACATATAGTAATAAAATGATCATAGCATACTCATTCATTTTTTCATTATGTCAATCATAATGTATATTAATATCTAGATAACTCATCCTCTCTCATATTCATTACAACATAAATCTGAGATCATATTTAATGTACTTTCATAAGGTTGTCATGATAAAAATATTAGAGTTAATTATTATTTCCCTTGAAGAGGTCATATTTTGTATAGATCATTAGTCTTTTAGAGATTTTTAATTACTATGTATATTTTATCTCAATGTTAATTATTTCCTTGTTATCATGTCATGAGGCTATATCCATTCTAGGGATATTGTATGATTAAAATTAACACTAGGCTCAAAAAATATATTTATAATATTATTTGAAATCTATCCCACCAATGTAATATATATGACTTATTTGATTCATGGAAATTATGATGTCATTTTGACACTTGGTATTAGCAAATACATTAAAAAAGGGTTTAAACATGGAAATACATTGGTATTAATGACATAAAATGTCATTTGGTAGCTTTGAGGGGATGTTTATGCCTGATTCAACATTAATTTATCGAGTACCTATTATTTTGACTATGTACTATATATTTATCATCAATTTTAGATCTTCCACCATTTTTTTAGCATAGTGATTTAATAACTTTGTGCCTTTTAAATGATATGTGTCAATTTATCCTTGTCTTTGTCTCACTTTTATTATGCAATATCATACTATTATTAAAAATCCATGAGTTATATTCAATTTTTAAGTTATGATGATAGGCCACTTGGATATTTGTTATTACTTCATGTTTTTTCCCCTAGTCCTTGTATATCCATCATGTCAACCATTTTGTGAAGCAAGAAAGAGCATGACGGTTCCATGTTTTGTCACCTTATTATTCCATATTATTATAATGATTAAATCATAGATAAGTTATGAGACTATGAAAATTTGGCCATTGCATAATCACAAAAGGTTAACTATGAAGATTTAGAAGACATCAGAAGAATTAATTATGAAGGCTTTACAAATTCAGATTATGAAGATCTCAAAAAAAAATTTATTTACCATAAAATATTTGAATGAAAAAGTTTGATTTTTGAGTGCATATAGTTTATAGATAGTGCATAAATTGAAATAACATGTAAGTTTAATACTTAAATTAGTAAATTTATGAAATAATGTTTTACAATGGATTCAATAAACTGTGAGGAACATGAAATTACAAAATAAGGATTAAAATGTTAATGTCATTGAAATATAGTTGAAATATAAACCAATAGACAATCCATTGAGAAAATTTACCTAGACTTGTCACAATAGTAAGGTCAATACTCTTCTTATTTGCTCTAACTATGTCTGAAATGTGCATTAAATAGATTTTTGAAATTTTTTTCCAAATGCATAACACTTAATCTAAATTATATTAAATTTCATTTTTTATTTCATTAAAATTAAATTCTATTAATGAATAGCTTACATACAATCTTTAATTTTGATGTAGTTAGATATATTAACACTAATAAGTATTATATTCAAAGTGAATCTAATTACTAAAATACATTTTAGAGTGGAAAACCTCCCTCTATAGATTATTAGGATGAACATTATTTTAATAGCTTATTAATGTTGAATTCATCATCCTTTAATCATTTTTATATTCACATGTTTTTATTATTGAATGATTTTGTATATTTTTTTGAATTACTACTTATTTTAATTAGACTATCATTCACTATAATTTGCAACAAATTTTGTAAGTCACATTAATTTATGATGTTATTTATTAAAATATAATAAATAATAATATATATTTTTATTGTAGAAAATAATGTCTCTAGTTGGGTGTACCTCGTATAAAGAGATACCATTCATATATGTCTACATTGATTGGGAAAGAAGATATGAATAATGGTTTATATAGATTTTTCTATTTAGATAACTATCATGACTTGTGGCTATTTCATTCAATACAAACAACACATGAAGATATTATAATTATATTTAGTATGAAATATATGTTTTAGTGTATGATTATTATTCAAGTGTAATATATAATGATCTATAAACATTGATGACAAGTCATAAAAATGGAGTTAGAGGTGGAATTGTATACAAAAAGTGTCATGGTCCATTTTGATAAATGTCAAAGGGATTAATTTTATTCCTATGGTTTGATAATAGAATATTACCTAGATTCTAATAGATGTGGTGTAGAAATAGTAAAAATATTCGTAATGGAATTTTGATTGTATTTTTTTTTAAATATCAATATGTGTTTAATTCATATATTTCTTAGCACTTAAATATGGATAAGGAATTTTGTAAAATAAATTTTCATGGGAAAATGTTTACACTTATGATGATAAAAAAGATGGTTAAATTAGAAAATGATACTTTAATATCACAATTTTATGAATTAGAACATTCAACATGAAAAATCACTATTTTAAAACAAGATAATAAAATTTTAAAAAATAGCGAGTATTCAAAAAATATGAGATTTAACTCTTTTTTTTAATGAAATATATTTCAATATTGGAATTGATTGCCTTCACCTATCACATTATAAATACCAATACTATATCTGGTCCCCCAGTGGATAGGTTTTCTTGCTTCATGGGGTCAGAAGCTACGATTGGCTTGAAGCCATTGTCAAAAAAATTCATGGAGATGGCTCTAAAATCAAAACCCAAATATGCACCCAAGGCTCTTAAACTTGCTCCATTTGTTGCAGTGGTGGTCTTTGATGAGGAAGCATCTCAAAAAGTGTGAAAAGATGAAGCTTTCTTTGAAACCCATGGTATTATCTATAGATTCATAAATATTTGGCCTAAAATCTAAGATCTCCACACCTAGATCTCATAAAATTGGTAACATCGCTTAAAATGTAGACACGAGATTTATCCTAGTGTTAAGAATTTTTTTTTAATATTTTTAACTATTGCAAGGACAAGGATTTGATCCAAAGTCAAACCTAGAATTTGAACATCCACCCATTAGTCATTAAACCTTGGTCCACCCTTTTTAACCCCCTTACTAAATCTCTAAATGAAATACCTATCTAGATTCATCTACCTTATCTCCCATTTTAGTTTTGGTCTAAATCTAGCTTTAAAGTCATAGGTAACTCCTTAGGAAAATTTATGCAAACACACCCAGACACTACTATTTTTTCTCATACCAATTTCACCAGAATTTTGGTTAATGTTGATGCCTTTAAGGATCTACTAAAAAGGTTATTTTGAAATTAGGTGATCATTCTTGGTCTCAACCCTTTGATTACAAAGGTTTGTTGTTCTGATGCCATAACTACTTCAACAAAGGGAATTTGACTAAAGACTATAGAAATCATAGAAGAAAGAGAGAATCTTCTTGGTGGTCAAAATATTGCCCCACCCACCTTGTTATGAATGCTATTTTATCTAAGAATGATGACTCAAATTCATCTTTAGATGAACCTGAGCCTACCCTTCATTTATATCAAGTATATCTTCTTGTCATAAAGGGGGACCCTAAGGTAGACCCTTCAAGTAGGGGAGAAGCATTTTTGGCATTGGAAACTCCTATTCTAACTTATGTTAGGGATGTGAACATTATTACTAAAATACCAAGGGTAGAACCATTAGTTGGGTATTCATTAGTAGACAAATTACAACCCTTAGAATCTTTTGAAATTCTTTTATTTTTATTTGTAGATTCAATAGAAGACAAGGGGGAGTAGACTAAAGTGTAGAAGAAGAAAAATGGTATAAGAACTATATCTAATATTATCCTTTGTTCAGGGGGGACTAGTTCAAAAAATTCTAGGAGTCACTTGGATCTTGTATTAATCTCATGGCTATGTTATTTGGATGATTCATAGAATCAAAATATTAGCAAAAGGTTCTTGCTAGGTTTGTTGGTAGCTAAACCTTTTTGCCTATTTTCCTTAAGTTTCAAGGATGATGGTGGTAGGACATGTTCAATAATATTTTGGGTATGTAGTTCTACTTATTTGATGTTTGGTCTTGCTTGGTCTTCATGGGTGGGTAATTTCTTTTTATTATTTTGAGGAAGTTTCATGAAATCTGAAGAATGGCAAAAACTTCCCTTGTGGTTAGTAGATCATAGATGTGACTTATTCTTGAGTCTTTGTAATAAATTGGTTCTTGTTTTAATAATATTTCATGTCTATATTTTACGATTTATACTTTGTATGAGACCATTAACCCATTTATTAGCTTATCTAATAAAAAAACATAGATAATATTGATTAGCTAGTTATCTCAATGTTACCTATCTATATGTTGTTGACTGTGAAAAATGTCATACCAATGAATCAACCCATTCTTCACCTATCATGAATGTTAAGATGAAATCATACCAATTTAATTTAAAGGGACCTATGGTTGAAAATCAATCCTAAGGCATGTAAAAAGGGTCTTTTAAAGTTCTAGGGAGTCCTATGTTCAATAATAAATCTAAATCAAGCTTACAAATATTTATTAAGATGATCAAACACAACATGAAAATCAAATATCTCAAGAAGAGTTATTCATAAAATATGTTTTGATCTAAGAAGCTAATCATTCCTTCAATATATATAAATCAATCTTACATCTGTTATAAACTATCATCTAACCTATTTGATAGAAAAAAGTCTATGAATTAGAAAATCTCTTGAAAGACAGAAATTTTAGATTGTTGAAAAGTATATCTTATGTCCTCGCTCATAAATAATCATCAAAGATAATAAAAAACAAATCATAAAAGATAAATATAACTCAATAATCATAAAGAGATGATAAAAATAACATCTATCTACTAAGAAACTAAACAATAAATTAATTAAGATAACTAAAAATAAGAAATCTAATCTAAATTAAAACTAACACTAAGTAAAGAAAGAAATAAAAATTAAATAGAAACTATTGAAGAAATTAAACTAATGTTAATGAAAACTAAATTAGAAATCAAACTCAAATACATAAAATATATTATAAAATAAAAAAATTTAGAGTCTTAATAAATAAGAGTCATCTTAGCAAATCAGATCAATTTTATTTGAGAAATCAACATCCTTCATACCAAATATCTTTAAAGATAACTTTTACAATCAATTAGATAAATAATCTATTACAAAAAGTTATGTTTTCATCATTATTCAAGTTGAATACTCAGATTTTACACATAGGATTACAAGTTACAATCCTCAAAAGATATTAAACTTGACAATCTTCGAATAATTAGTTATAAATGATAATATAATTTGGATATACTTGCATTGTCTAAGTAGTATACTCAACTATTAGAGAAAGTATCATTGGTCTATCTACAAAAGTCATGTTATCTTAGACAAGTTGCATAAAAGAGAGAGATAAATGCTTGATTACATAATGTATATGTCTTTAATACCTGTGTTATTCCTTTTTGTTCAAATGAATATTTGATCTCCTTTTAAACCAATAAAGTTGGTTAAAAAGAAGTTATAAGTAACTTTAGTTAGTTATTTATCAAAATTATTAATTAGATTTAACATTTATTTAATTTGGTGGTTACACATTTAAAAATTATTTAAGACTTTTCAAAAGTCTTAACAAATCAAATATTTGAATTTAGACCAGGTATTCCTGATGGGTGACAACCCCTTTTTAGTCAACTAAGAATATTTAGAATATCAATTAATCAATAAATAATCAAGTAACATATCATATTAAATGAAATTCATCTTTACATGAATTCTATTTTGCATTTTAATTTACTCAATGGCATATATATGTTGTGTATATATTCAATCTACTGCTAAATAATATACTTAATCTTCAAAAAAAATCTTCACTACTCTTTATTCCATGTCCAATACCATGCTTTCAAAAATAAATGATTTTGTCAAATATCTTGATACTAAAAATATTTTGACTATATCACGTGAAAGATGAACCAAGACTATCCATAAAACAACTTTTACTTTTCTTAAAATAACAAGTTTAATGTGTTTTCCATCTAGCTTAAATTTGACATTCAAATAACTGTCAAACTATGTAATTTTTTTCAATGATGGTCATTTGGCTATCAAATATAACATCAAATTTTTTTTTTTAGGTGATCATTTTATAAATTTTGTATAGTATAAATAACTTCAATAAAATTTCAAAATCAAATGAAAACCCATTATTTATTTCTTGTTCACTATCATTCTTCAACATCATGAATAAATCAAAAAATTATATTAATTGAATAAACTCATATTATTCATAATCTTGTACCACAAATTCTACCATACTATGTGAATATGATCTCAAAATATGAAATAAACCAATTCAAATAGTTGAAAGACATACTTCTAAAAAATTCCTATTCATGACAAGTATTTCTCACTGTAAACGCCATATTTTTCAATAACCAGTTTCAATAGAAGTTTGAAATGAAATATTGCATAAAATATATCTTCTATGAAACCAAGAAATAACTATTTCATTTTCGTTTGTTTGTTTATAATTCTTGAACAAAACCCAAAAAATTTCTAAAATATTTCAACCTTTGCAAGACCCTAAAAACTAATGTGCAAACCTAGATAAAACTTCTAGTATTTTTGAGTTCAACACTATATATTTCCAAAACATAACCATGCAAGATTTTTCAAAACCATGAATTCATGAAATCATATAAAAAATGCAACTAAAGATTATATTTACATGTTCGAATAAAACCTCATTATCAATAAATTTTTGACAAACCTCATTTTTAACCAAACCGTTCTAAATATATTCATGACATAAAACATGCAGAACCATTTACTACTTATTAAATGCTAAAATTTGAACACAGAATAAATAAAAGTGTCTTATATTCTTAAATACCCAACTTAAAACCCAAATAAATCTACATTGCATCAACGATCAAGAATTTATCTAAAACTAGAACTAGTCTTCACTAATATTCATGCATGAAAGTGATTTTGTAGATTATAGTATCACTCATTCTTCAAAATATTCATGCACAGGTTTACAAAAAACACCTCCTCAAATCTAATTAACATATAGACCAAAATAATTTTCCTTTCATGCAATAGAAAATGTATTCAAAATATCAACTCAATAATTTTTAGAACTCATTGAAAATTTATCTATGGAATACTTGTAAGTGCTTCTTCTACTCAAAATCTTTATCTACAACTCAAATTAACTTGAATTCCATTTGAAATCCAAATTGATGGAGTTTTCCTTTTGTAAACAAGCTTTAAGAATGACCAAAATAATGAAAAAGAAAACTATTTGTAATGTAAGTTCTTTGTCATAACCACTTGTACTTGTGTACTATTCTTCTTAGATCAACAAATTAATATTATTTTTTTAGCTTTCTACCAACTTGATTAACCAAGCTATCAAATTTAGTAATCACTAATTCTTTCACTAAAACTCTTAGCAATTTCTGATATTCAAGGCATGTACACCTTCATTATATTCTCAAACCATCAAATATCTTATCATTATCTCAAAGCATCAATCATGATTCATATTAAATTACCTTGCCAACCTAACATGCCATGAAATTTTCTATTTCATCATTACAATGTTCAAGCACCTCAAGACTACCATCTCAACTTGCCAACCTAATGAGTTTATCAAATATGTCTTTGAAATAATCTTAAAATGATTCCAAATTTAAAATGTTTGTGTCTTGAGACATATACATGTAGACTTCTCCAGTTTAAATTACCATGACCACTTTATATTTTTGAAATAGGTCTACCATATCCAGTGAGTTTTAAACATAGGATAATATATAGATTTAAAACTTAGGGTCATTAATAATCCTTGGGAAAAATGGCATTAGATTAGGACCTTTATCATAATGAGACATTTAGGGTTAAACTTATAATCCTTTTAAGATTATTTAATAATAATTTAAGATTATGATAATTTAGGCTTAAATAAAGCCAAGCTTCATTCATGACACAACTATTTATAATGCCAGAGCTCATACTTGCAATTTAATTCTCAATAGGACCTAATTGAAAATCATAATGATAACTCCATATGAGCTTGAATTCTTATAAACAATAGTAAACATTATCATATCCAAATTGAAACTTTAATCTTTGAAATATTATAATTTGACTATCAATCCATCTACCATCAAAACTAAAACATTCATTTGATCATATGCTAATTTTATTCATTAATCCATAAATGAATTTCAAAACCACTATAATGTAAACATGAATTCATAAATGCAAAAATTACCAAATTATTAAATTAAAATAATATAAATTCATAAATAACTATAATTAAATTAGGGTCCTTGATTACAATTTTAAATTTTATGACTAGGTCATCACTATGATAGAGAATGAATAATAATATATTATTTCAAAAAAAATTGGGTGCAGGGGGGTGTGAAAAATAGGCATAACACTGGAAACCTTTCTAGATAGTTTTAAATATCAAATTGGGTAGCAATCAAATTACTTATTATAAAGACATTACTTGAGAGTGTGATCCAGGTAAATCATTTCTCAAGTAGCTATGTGTGAACACATTTTAATAAATTTCAATGAGGGATGAGATGTTTGGCTATCATGGCATGAAGAATTGGAATGATATAACCAATAAGTTATGGATGGGTGCAAACATAAATGCAAATGCCTCAAATACAATATCTAAAAATAAAGTATAACTTTGATAACTAATTATAACTTAACATATATTATTCCTCCATAAAAAACTAAGTTTATAAAGAATAATATCTAAAAATAATTGACACTTACATCCAAATTACATCATCTTTGCATTCTCCCTCATATCATGAAAACTTCATCCACTTGAAACACTTATTGATATTTTTAAAAGTAAAAGTCAAACAATATGAAAACAAACAAACAACAAGAAAAGAACAATAACCAAAAAAGTAAAAATAAAAGCAAAACATCAAACCAAAATTGACAAAATATTTATAGAGCAAAAATAAATAAATTATTAACCGACATCAAAAATCATCCATTGTGGGATAAAACTAAGGATACAACATAACTGGAAAATAACAAAAACAAGGAAATAAAACTTAATAAATGAATGAGGTATACAAATAAATGATAAAATTCTCCTCCAAAATAACTATAATGTAAGGCATTATTTTTAGCATGACAATTTTCATGATAAGTCAAGCTATATGATTTAAAAGTAGAAAGACAATATTATAAACACATCAAATAACCTTGAACAAATAAAATTAAATCATCACTATACATGCTTTTAGCCATTTCTTGGTTTTGTATTGTTTATGAAATATTATCTATATTATTTGGAGTGAGATGAATATTTTTGAGGTCAGGATAGGGAAAATCTTGATCAATAAATTGAATTGACTATTAAGATATCTCCATTTGAACATTTTCTAATTTAACATATTCAGTAAGATATATTATTTTGAACTCTAAATGGTCATGAAATTTGAAACATTTATAATCAATTTTATTGAATAAGTCTTCTAATTTAAAATCTATAAAAGAAACCTTATAAAAAATATCATACTCACTTGTTACTTTCATATTATGATATGAATAATCTAGAAAATCAAACTTTTCATACTTAACTTCAATCAAATGATTGCTCATCTCCGTGTGTGCAACATCACAAACATATTTTTATGTTGTTATAACACTAAATCTAGCATCAAAAAGATCATAATTTTTATTATCAGCATTATCTTTTGAATCAGAAGCAATAGGATAGTTATAATAAGGATTCAAATTAGATTCGATATTTTTATAAGCCATAACAAAATCATAAGTATATGAATAATTTCTATTATGAAAGAAATCAAATTCAAAATTTAAAGAAATTTCCATATCTAAGTCAAGAGATTCTAGTTCAGAATTTTTCAAAACATCATTATCTTCTTCATTAAATATGTCTGAAAGAAAACTATGGGTAGTTTTATTTGAAAAAGAGTCATTACTAGAAAATAAATTAGAATTGAGAGAAAATATGTTATCAAATGATTAATCAAATTGACTAAACAAATTAAATTTCTCTAATTATAAATTTGATGAAAAATATAAATCAAAACATTTTGATGAAACATGTAAATTATAATCTAATTATTGAGAAGTATTTTTAGTATACCATGTCATGATTTGATCATAAACAAAAAAATTAAAAAATTCTTTAGGAAATTTGGGTTCAAAATTCAATATTAACATTTATAATATTTTGCATTTGAACATATCATGATTGAGTAAACAAAGCTTACAAAAATATTGACTTTGTCTTCAAATGTGAGCAAACTTCAAAGTTGATCCAAAGTCAACAATACCAATTTTTCAAATAATCTGAATATAATTCTTAGGTAAATTATTCTTACAACAAAGAAAGAAAACATCACCACTTGGTTGAAAAGGAATACGATTTTCATTTAATTTTGAAATAAAATATAACAAATATTTTCTTATGGATTCTTTTTATTTCAAATAAAATATGAACCAAGGTATTAGACATTGATCTACTAGATTTTAAATTAAGATTTTGATGTAATTCCATTCTCAAGTGAACTCCTCCATATTTTATTCAACTAAGCAAGAAACAGTCATGAAATTAGAATAAAAAATTTGGTCAATCAGTTATGATAACTATGAACTAAAAATTGGTCACCTATTATGGTAATGTGAATCATTAACAATAAAAATGAATAAACAAATAAATTTTATTTAAACTCCCCATTGGAGTCACCAAATTTGCTGATGGTAAAAATTCCATGCTAATGAATCAACCCATTCACTTATTATGAAGGTCAAGATGCAATTGTACTAGTTTAATCATAAGGGACCTATGGCTGAAAATCAATCCTAAGGCATGTTGTAAAGGGGTCTTTTATAGTTCTAGAGATTACTATGTTCAATAACAAATCCAAATCAAGTTTACAAAAATTTATTAAGTTGATTAAACAAAACATAAAAATCAACAATGTCAAGAAGTGTTACTCATAAACCATGTTTTGATCTAAGAAGCTAATCATTCTTTCAATATATATAATTCAATCTCAAATCTGATATAAACTATCATCTGACCTATTTGATATAAAAAAGTCTATGAATTAGACAATATTTTGAAGGATAGAGATTTTAGATTATTGAAAATAATATCTTATGTCTATACCCATAAATGATCATAAAAAATAATAAATAAGAAAGCATAAAAGATCGATATAACTCAATGATCCTAAAGAGATGATAAAAATAACATCTATTAATCAACATGTCTGGATTAGTAAGACAACAGCTCTGCATGGAAAAATTTGAAACTAGTTTTTTCCCACCTAGTAGGGCCCTCTAAGTGCAACTGGAGTGATCACGGATCCAATGGAGGCCACTGTCAATGGAAGTGCCTCTAGGGACCTGAACCAAAATCTGATAGAGGACATTCCCTCCAATAAATGGAAGAAAGCATTAACAAGTGAAAAGATGTGTTCCACTACAAACATGTCAAGCCTCCTTATTTCCACTGAAGGTACAACCCTAACTATCCTAGATGATCTAGTGGAGGAAATTGTGGCATCCATGGACCTTGCATTGGTAGGTAAGTTTTTCTCCTTCCATCTTAATATTGAGATGGTCAAGAAATGGGTTTCTAAAGGTGGAAAATTAAGGGTAGTGTTTCGATCACTGCTATGGCAAGAGGCTTATTCCTATTTAGATTTACGAATGGGGAGGATATGATAGCTATTCTTGTTGGAGGACCATGGTTGTATGGTCCACATTCTCTTACCTTGTGTTCATGGAAACTAGGATTTGATCCCAACTCGGACCTCAATAAGTTTACTCTTTCTTGGGTAAGATTGCTAGGGTTCCCATTGGAATTCTGGGATGAAATATTTTTTACAGCTATTGACTATTCTATTGGCCAATACATCACTGTAGATGATACAACTAGAACATAGTCCAAATGTGTGTATACTCGATTGTCTATCAATGTTTAGATTAATTAAACCCTCCCTATGTCTATAGAGCTAAGCTCTAAATATGGAACTTGGACTCAACCGATCATAAATGAAAATGCTACCACTTTCTATCAAATATGTAAAAAAAGGGACATATAATGACACAATGCAAGGCAAAGCAAATGAGAGGGAAAGATGATTCCCCGATTGAAGGTGAGGATCAGTCTCACAATCCCATAAATTTTGATAATTAGGGAATGGAGGGTAATGTATAAAACCCTGACAATATAAAAAAGGTAAGGGATAAGGCTGGCAAGGAGGATGTCTCTAGTAATGGGGGAAAATCTGTCCTAGAGGAAAATAACTAGAAGGTATCAGAAAATGAAAGTCAAAAGGCTATAATAGACACAACTAACCCTTTAGATCAACAAACCAATATTTCTAAGGAGAAATATGTATCCAAATAATAGAGGAAGATAACATAGAAGGCAAAGTTTTAAGAGATGGACAAGTAAAATTAACTCCAAAAATATTACTTACTAAAGGAGAAGTAGCCTTATAGTTAAACACATATATTTTCCATGCTCTAGAAGTTGGAGACCAAGCAGGTAATTATTTAGCAACAGGTGAAATAGGACAAATGGTAGTAGCAATGAATAAGATGAATGGGTTACCCCAAAGAAAAAGAACTGAAAAGGTAAAAAATATGTATATGTTGGCACCAATCCCAAACAAGGGAGACCAACCCCAAGAGAAATAAGACAAAGAGAGATTTTTAGGGAGATTACCAGTGGTAAATAGAAAACACTAGAGACCCATCCCCTCAAATCCTCTAAATGAGAATTTTATCTTGGAACTTGAGGGCCTTTAATAGTCCTTCATAATAGTTTGAGGTTAAAAACTACATATTAGATAATAATTTAGATATTTTATTACTCCAAGAAGTCAAGATGAATGACGAGAGTTTTAAGAAAATTGTTGACTACATATGGCTAAGGCTACTTTTTGCATCAGTCCAGCTGAAGGGGCTTTAGGGGGATTGTAACTATGTGGAATAGTGCTAACATTTAGGGATCTCTTATGGCTTTTAACAAGCATTCTTGATTATCAACTTCTCTTTGCACTCTTTAAACTAGTCGTTGATCAATGTCTATGGCCCAAATAATAGAGCATTGATGCAAAATTTATGGATAGACTCGAGCAGTGTCAGGAATAACTCCTATGCACACTAGATGGATGCTAGCTGGAGATTTTAACACTCTACTATACCCTTTTGAAAAATAGGGTGGGATTGTTGATTACTCAGACAACATGTTTGACTTTTCTTAATTTATTAATGATTGGGGATTGTTGGATATAGAATTATAAAAACAAAATTTTACTTGGTCCAATAGAAGAAGAGGAGATCAAATGATTCAAGTTAAGTTAGATATATTTCTTATCTCGAGTAAATGGAATGATTATCATATTATGCATGTGCAGGTTTTTCCTAGAACCATGTTCGATCATTACCCAATCTTTCTCAGTTGGAGAGATTAAGGACAACATGGTCCTTTCCCATTCTATTTTGAAGCTATGTGGATCAAACACAAACACTTTAGACAAATGTGGCCCAATGGTGGCAAATTCCTATTCAGGGCACTCCTATGTTCAAAATAGTCAAAAAACTCTAGCATATCAAACAAGAAGTTCATGGATGGAATAGATACAACTTTGGTCAAGTCTTTCAGTAGAAGTAAAACATAGTAGGAAAACTTGTAGATATTCATCAATAGATGGCTCAAAGTGATGATTTAGAATCCACTTCAGAAGAAGAGAATGTCCTATCTTCTAAATGGAAGAATCTTATGGAAGGAGAAGAGATTTTTTGGAAATAAGAATCTCATGTTTAGTGGCTTAAAGAGGGGGACAAGAACACTACCTTCTTTCATCTCTCAGCCATGAAACACAGGAAGTCCAACTCCATAAAAAAGCTATGTTTGGATAATGGCAACATTATAACAGAAGATAATGAGATAGGGGAACAAGCCAGGGTTTTCTTTCAAAATTTTCTCATTGAAGAAAATAATGATGATGGAAATGATAGATCTATGAACCAATTCATTGATAAAATCCCCTATTTGATAACTGAAGAAGATAATTTGGAAATGTTAAAGCCTATATCTAAGGAGGAAGTCTGTGCTATTTTATTTTCCATGCATGAATTCAAAGCTTTGGAACCTGATGGTTTCCCTCCTATATTTTTTCCAGAATATTGGGAGATCATGGGAGTGGATCTTACTACTGTTGTACATGACTTTTTTGGATCAAGTAAAATTTTGAAACAAGCTAATAATAGTTTCATAGTACTTGTTCCTAAAAAGTCACAGCCCACCCACCTTATGGATTTTAGACATATTAGTCTATGTAACACTATTTATAAGCTCTGTACTAAAGTGTTAGTTATGAGTATTCAACCTTTATTAGACAAAATTATTTCCCCTACACAAAAAGGCTTTATCTTGGGCTGACAGATTCTTGATGTTGTGATCACCACACATGAGACTATTCACTCCATGGACAAGAGTAGAATCCCTGGTATGGCTCTATACTAGATATTTCTAAAGTATATGATAGGGTCTCATAGACTTTTCTATTCCAGGTCATCAAAAAATTTGGGTTTAATGATAAAATGTCTTACTTGATATGGAACATTGTCTCTATAGGGTTCTTCTCTTCTTTGAGAGAAATCTTCCAGGGGGAACCTCTCTCCCCTTAAGTTTTCATGATAATGGTGGAGGCACTGGCAAGATACATACAAGCATATATAGCCTCTAAAAATTTAGTGGGCATCAAACCTACCTCCTCCCTTTATCCTATGGCAGTGCAGTAGTTTGTGGATGATACCATCTTTTTTCTCATCTCCTTAGTGACTGAAGATAGAATATGGAATAATATTTTAAATAATTATGCCATAGACTCTAGGCAAAGCATAAATCTCTAACAAAGTAATGTGTATTTCTTCAATACTCCTAATGACCTTAAATAATCATTGATATACTTGAATGTGCTGAAGCTATTCGACAAGCTACCTATTTGGGTCTCCCCCTCATGGTCAAAGAGGTATCTCCTAGTTTTTGGAATGAAATTTTGGAAAGAACTCAGAAGAAACTTCTTGGTTGGAAAGGGAAACTCCTAAGTAGTGCTGGAAAATTGCAGCTTCTTCGGGCCTCTTTGCAAGGAATTCTTACCTACTTCCTATCTCTCTTTAAAATTACTACATATTTTGCTAAAAAATTAGAATAGATTCAAAGAAAATTCTTATGGATGGGACTAGAAGATAAATAGAGAATGTCTTTAGTCAGATGGGAAAAAGTGTGTCTTCTAAAATCACATGGTGGCCTCAATATTAGGTCTATTAGGAACATGAACAAAGCCCTTCTCTCAAAAATTAATTAGAACCTGATCCATAAAAATAATGATTGGGGGAAGTAATGTATGCCAAATATATGCATAGCATTGATGGTTCCAACTTGCTTCAACAGATTGGGTTACCCTAGGGATCTATGATATGGAATAAAATGCTAAAAAGTAGAAACTTTCTTAAGCAAGGAATTAGATGGAAACTAGGAAATGGTTGGCATATTAAATTTTGGGGTGATATTTGGTTAAAAGACAAGGCTCTCATCACACAAGGAAACTATAGAGAGATTGCTAACATTTCTACTTAGGTTTTTGGAGATAGAGTCAGTGATTACATGGATAATAATAATGGTATGTAGAGCTAGAAAAATCTATTAGATTGTTGTGATCATTAGACTGAGCTCTTCCTGAGAGCTTGAGAGATTCAACAGTTGATTCAGGGGATTAGAATCCCTCTCTTCCCTTGTGAAGATGAACAGTACTAGTGGCCAGATAAGAATGGATGGTTTTCTGTCAAGTCTGCTTATCATTTGTTGATTCCTGAGGCTTAAAATAAATACTTATGGAAAACTGTTTAGAATTATAAACTTATACAAAAAATTAACATGTTTTGGTGGGCTACTACTCATAACAAAATCTTAACACATGATAACCTTCAAAAGAGAGGGTTTACCTTGGTCAAAAAATGTTGTTTGTGTGGTTTAAAATAGGAAATAGTTTCACACCTTTTCATTCACTGTGATTTTGCCTGGGAGTTATAGGGCATAATTATAAATAACTTTGGTATTATATGGGTCTGTAACTCTAACATTAAAGAAGTAATCCTCAGCTAAAATCCCACCTTTACACATCCCTGGCTTATGGAATTATGGAATTAAACTCTACCCTATTTGAGTTGGATTTTATGAAAAGAACGCAACCACAGAATTTTTAAGGACACTGCTAGAAATGCATCTCAGGTGTTTCATTCTTTTGTTAAGAATCTTATGGAAAGTGTCACCACTGCCCATTTTCATTTTGCAAAGAAACCCCTAACTCAAGTTGGAAATCAAATTTCAGCTAAGTGGAAGGTTTTAAACCATATCCCTGATTATAATAACTCTAAAATTCTACAGAGACTAAATACTAAATGGATTCCCCCAAAGCCTAACTGGATGAAACTTAACTTCGATGGGGCATCTAATTCTAATGGTAAAGCTAGTAGAGGAGGAATTATAGGAAATGATAAAGGATGCATGATTGCTATCTATGCTAGTGGAATACAATTCTAGAGCAATAACTATGCTGAAGTAATGGCTCTCCTATGGGGGTTAAAATTGACTATGTCCCTAAGAGTAAGGAACTTGAGTATATAGGGAGACTCTAAAATGGTCATCAATGTAGTTAATAAAACATCAAATGTGGGAATTAAGCTAAAAGATATCATTATTGATATCCAATTTCTTTTTAGAAGTTTTATAGAGTGGATATTTCACATATTTATAGAGAGTGAAATAGTGTTGTTGATGCCTATGCCAATCTTCGTCAGCAATTTTCAGATTGGCAGGTTTGGCACCAAGTTACTCATATTCCTTTAAACATTAGGGATATTATTCAAAAGGAAATGACTTGTCAAGGATGAGTCAAACTTATGAGAAGGATATCTCTCATAGGTGGTCCATTTAGAGGGGGCCATCATGGATCTTAGAACTTGATAACTATTGTACTCTTTTGACAATCATTCATGATTTATTGTATCAAGAGGTTAAAGCACATGGGTCTCATTATGAAGATCATTGGGAAATGATTTCCAAGCATGGGAGTAGAAAACATCATCTTTGTATGGTATTTCAAATTATGAGCCATCACATTATCATTATGCATAATCGAGAGCAAGGGTTTGTAACCACTTCAAAGTTGAAGGCTAAACTTAGGAACTCTACGAGTTTGGTCTATAAATCCAAAATGAGAGGAGACCAAATTTGAATAAAACCAGTCTCCTACTTTGAGTTCAAACATAATCTACTATTTTGGCATTATTGTAAAGAAGGGGGGGATTAGCCCATACCTAGAAAGTCTTAATGGGTTCGATGAAAATTTATTTGAGCAATTTGTGAGGTCTTGGTTAAATAGGTGAGTCATTATTGGTGGAATCAGTTTTGAGATTTATGAAAAGGTGATTGATATGGCTATAGGAATGTCCATACAAGGGATAAAGCTTTAAAGGAAAACAAAAATTATGGATCTCTCAAGCCATAAACTATTCCTGGGAGAAGGCGAAGAACTCATTCCTTACCAAGAAGGATTCGAGCATGCTAAACTACCTGAGCCATGGGACAGAGTGTGATTCATCCTCATGAAGTACTTCATGCTCGAAGGATGATTTACTAAGTTATATAATTACCATCTCCCCCTTTTAAATCACTTTAGGTGTAATGCTCTCATCAATTTTCCTTTTTACCTGCTCTCCTCTCTAGAATATTCTATCCTTAGGGTGAGAGCAAAAATGTCTAAAAAACTAGATATGAATCCTATCCCCCTACACCAAGGCCTTATTTTCTATTTGTATAATTTTCACCAAGCCCTTGAGCCATCCAAGACTATCAGAATTGATAGTGGGGATATTTATTCTAATCCTTTGTCTGGTGATGCTATCGATGAGTCATATTTTTACCTTATTCCTATAAAAACTAAAGAAGTCTCCTTCTCTACCCCAGAAGAGACCCCTATTAACACCCTTGGCTCCTTTGAAAGCAAGAAGGGAAAGAAGAGGAAGGTTGATGTGGAGGAAGAGAATATTGGGGGACATTGTGGGGACTCATAAAAATCTTGGTAGGACCATAGGGGGTCAAGGTGGTAAATCTTATTAGTCTTCTAAGGTTAATAAGGAGTGATTCTCCTCTGGAGTTCAAAGGTCAAGGAAGATTGATGGTAAACCCACTCCTAAGGCTGGGTTTATTGACTATTCAAAAACTGCCTCGGAGGAAGCCACCCAGGAGGAAGAGTCAAAGGAATTGGAAGTCTAGAAAATTTCTGAGGACTCTAAACGGAAGCAGGAGACTAGGGAATTTGAGGCTACTGAGGAGGATGGTGCTGACATTACAAAAAATACTAACAAAAGATGGAAAATGTATTTTGAGGAAGATGGCAAGGAAATTGATAATGAGATTGGTTTGAAATCTAAAATTGAATCCCTAAAGGATTGTATTCAGAAGCTAGAGTAGAACCTCACCACTAGGCTCCATATATCTATTCTCTTGAACATGTCTATGCTAAAAGAAGTGGATAATACTGGGCCTGCTATCAATGTGGAGAATAATGAGAAATTAAATGATCTTCTCAAATCAATGGTTATGTAAGGAGAGACCTCTCTGACTCTCATCTTTCCAATTTTTAGTTATTTTTGTTTGTTGTGTTTGTTGGTACTCTGCTAGTGCCATCTCTTCTTAGAAGGCATATTTTGTTTGATTGCCTTCTTGTCTTCTTTGCTCTGTAAGGGTTTGGCCCCTGGTCTGCCACCTTAATTTATCAAAAACATTTATCTATTAAGAAACTAAATAATAAACTAATTAAGAAAATAAAAAAATAAGAAATCTAATATAAAATAAAACTAACACTAACTAAAGAAAGAAATAAAAAATAAATAGAAACTATCAAATAAAGTGAACCAATGTTAATGAAAACTAATTTAGAAATCAAACTCAAATAAATAAAATATGTTATAAAATAAAAAAATTGTGAGTCTTATTAAATAAGAGTCATCTTAGCAAATTAGATCAATTTTATTTGATAAATTAACATCTTTCATACAAAATATCTTCAAAAATAACTTTTACAATCAATTATATCAATAATCTAACACAAAAGTGATATTTTCAACAGTATTCAGGTTAAATACTCAAATTATGTAGATAGGATTATAAGCTAAAATTATCAAAAGATATTAAACTTGACAATCTTTAGATAATCAGTTATAAATGATAATATAAAACTAGATATACCTATATTGTCTAAGTAGTATACTCAACTATAAGAGAAAGTAACATTAGTATATTTAAAAAATTCATGTTATCTCAAATAAGTTATATAGAAGAGAGAGATAAATGATTGACTACACAATGTATAGTTCCTCAATACCTGTGTTGTTTTTCTTCCTTGAAATGAATCCTTGATCTCCTTTTAAACCTTAAAGTTGGTTGAAAAATAAGTTATAACTAAATTTAGTTTGTTATTTGTCAACTTTATTAATTAAATCTAAAAATTAATTAATTTGGTGGTTAAAAATGATTTAAGACTTTTAAAAGTTTTAAGAGATAAAATATTTAAATTTAGCCCAAGTATTCCTAATAGGTGGAGACCCCTTTTTAGTCAACTAAGAATATTTAGAATATCAATCAATCAATAAATAATCAAGTAACATATCATATTAAATGAAATTCACACACACACACACACACACACACACACACACACACACACACACACACACACACACGCACACACGCACACACACACACACACACACACACACACACACACACACACACACACATTAATTTTATTTTTCATTTTAATTTACTCAATGGAATATATATGATATGTATATAATTAATCTACTACTAAAATATATACCAAATCTCCAAAAACTTACTTCACTTCTCTTTATTCCATATATAATACCATACTTCCAAAAAAATTATTTTTAAGAATACATTGATAATAAAAATATTTTAACTGTATCACGTGAAATATGAACCAAAAATCTCCATAAAAAAACTTTCACTTTTCCAAAAAAAAATAATTTTAATGTGTTTTTTAGCTAGCTAAAATTTCACATTCAAATCACTACCAAACGGCTAATTCTGGTTTTTGATGATGGTCATTTGGCCATCAAATTTAACATTACAAAAACTTCTATAGGTGATCATTTTGAAATTTTTGTACAACATGATTTATTCAATCAGTTTTAAGAATCAAATGAAAACCCATTATTTATCTCCCATTCTCTATCATGCTTTAACATCATGAATAAACCAAAAAATTACATTAATTGAATAAAATTATATTCTCCATATTTTTGTTCCATAAATTTTACCATTCTATATGAATATTATTTTATAATATAAAATAAACTAATTCAAATAATTGAAATAAATACTTTTGAAAATGTCCTATTCATGACAAGTATTTCTCAACTATAAACCCCATATTTTTTAACATCCAATTTCAATAGAAGTTTGAAATGAAATCTTTCATAAAATATATGTTATATGAAACAAGAAATAATTATTTCTTTCATGTTCATTTATTTAATATTATTGAACAAAACCTAGAACATTTATAGAATATTTCAACCTTTGTAAAACCTTGAAAATTGATATGCAAAGCCAGACAAAACTTCCATTAAAAAAGAGTTAAACACTCTATATTTCCAAAACTTAACCTTGAAATATTTTCAAAAACCATGAATACATGAAACCATATAAAAACCGCAACTAAAAATTATGTTTTCATGTTTGAATAAAATCTCATTATCAAGAAATTTGTGTACCTCATTTTTTTCTAAACCCTTCCAAATTTATTCATGACATAAAGCATGCAAAAACATTTACTACTTACTAAACACCAAAAATTAAACACAGAATAAAGAAAATTCTCTTATATTCTCAAATACCTAGCTTCAAACCCAAATTACTCTACATTTCATTGATGATCGAGAATAAATCTAAAACCAAAACCAATGTTCACTAATATTCATGCATGAAAGTGATATTCTAGATTATAATATCATTCAAGATTTAAGATATTAATGCATAGGTTTAAATCAAAAACCTCTTCAAATCTTATTAACCTATAGACCAAAACAATTTTCCTTTCATGCAACATAAAACTTATTCAAAATATCAACTAAGTAGTTTATAGAACTCATTGAAAAATCAGTTATGGTATACCTAAAAGTGCTTCTTTTGCTCTCAATACTTCTTTGTAACTCAAAATAATTTGAAATTCATTCAAAATCAAAACTAATAGATTTTCCCTTTCATAAACAAGCTTCAATAATGACCAAAATAATGAAAAAGAAAACTATTTGTAATGTATGTTCCCAATCGTAATCACCTTGCATTCATGTACTATTCCTATTGGATCATCAAATTGATATTAAATTTTTTTGATTCCACCAACCTAATTAACCAAGCCATAAAATTTATCAATCACTAATTCCTTCACTAAAACTCTTACCAATTTATGATATTTGAGGCATGTACACCTTCATTGAATTCTCAAACTGCCAAAGATCGTAGCATGATCTCAATGTATCAATCATGCTTCACATTAAATTAGCTTGCCAGCATAACATGCCATAAAATCTATCATTTTTTCATTAAAATGTTTAATCACCTCAAGACTGCCAATTCAACATGCCAAGCTAATGAGTTTATCAAATATGTCTTTGAAATAATCATAAACTAATGCCAAATTTTAAAAAATTATTCCCTAAGGCATATACATGTAAACTTCTCCATAATTGAAATTACAATGACCACTTTATATTCTTGAAATAGTTCTACTATATCCATTGAGTTTCAAACATGGTATAATATATAGATATAAAACTTAGGGTCATTAATAATCCTTGGGGAAAATGTCATTATATTAGGACCTTTATCATAATGAAACTTTTAGGGTTAAAATTATAATCCTTTTAGGATTATTTAATAATCTTTTAAGATTATGATAATTTAGGATTAAATTAAACCAAACATCATTTATGACACAACTATTTATAATTCTAGTGCTCATACTTGTAATTGAATTCTCAATAAGACTTAACTAGAAATCATCATGATAACTCCATAAGAGTTTTAATTCTTATAAATAATAGTAAAAATTATCATTTCCAAACTAAAACTTTAATTTATGAAATACTATAATTTGACTGTTAATCTATTTGCAACTAAAATTGAAATATGAATTCATACATATCAAAATTACCAAATTATTAAATTAAAATCATGAATATTCATAAATAACACTAATCGACTTAGGGTCCCTGATTACAATTTTAAATTTTATGACTAGGTCATCACTATGATAGAGTATGAACAATAGTATATTATTTCAAAATACATTTTTTTTTTTTTGGGGGGGGGGGGTTGAAAAATAGGCATAACAAGTGCCTTTGTAAAAGGATGCAATATTGTTACCATTTTATAAAATAACTAATGATATCATAAAATTATAGTTTGAACAAGACTTTCATGAACCAGAGAATATTTTTATATTATCTATGGACAACATACCATTGAAGTATAAAATACTATCTTAGAAAACCATAGATTTGTGTTTGTACCTAAAATAATGAAATAAAGGTACATAGAACATTATAAATAAGACATGGGTTCATACACAATTTATTGACTGAGTATAAAAAATAAGGTCAACTTCGGTCATAGTGAGAATACCATATCAACTTGGTACTAGCCATGATAAGGTATAAAATTAGAAGTTAATTAATATTTATAATTTAATTGAAATAAAATTAGTAAAGTGATTCAAAAACATTTTTAACCTTATGTTTTCATTTTTTTAAAACTAAATATTTATTATTTATTATAAATAAAAATAGGTAGCTTGAATGATTGGTTGTCATTTATCCTCTTGCTATATGATATGTGGGGAAAATGGGTGTTTTGTTTTGAACTCTATACAAATGGCATCAAATTGAATGTTCTCCATAATAGAATTATGAACCAAATTTAAATCAAAATTCTTTCGATAATATAACATCAAATTTATTTATAGGAATAAAGGGAATGCAATTATAATAGCTATCCACACTAGTAGATTAGGATTTAAATGGATAAGTTTGGATTAAATTATCCACGGAATTTAGTGTCAAATAAAAAACATTAAGTGATTATATCAGAAGAATAAAAGAAGATAGAATTGCAATGGAAAAGATTATAGAATATTTCAAGTTGCTAATTCTAAAATAACATGTTTTGATAGGATGCCCTACATTTAATGCTATGTAAAATTTAAATATTAATAAAATCTAAATTTTTATACTTTTGGAGAGTTTGGATAATTAAAAGGAAAAGAAAAAAGAAATCTATTGCATCAAGGAAGGATAGTACTAAAAAAATAGATGAAGTAGTAATAATGTCAAAAGATTATAGAACCCTTATATAAATGTATATATCATCTTTCACTACTAGTACCCAAGAAAGGGATAAAGATACATGTGTGTTCACATGCCAAATTTATTTTCCCTTTCATTTGAGTATAAATTTGATAGGATTATGAAAACATCTCCCTCTCATTTACTCCTGAAGTTATTATTTATGATTTTTTTAAGTTTTAATAGAAACTATAGAAGGTAATATTATATATTTGCTCTCTTGCATTGGTTCTAGTGTCATGGTTTGTGTTTTTATATTTCTTATGTTTGTTGTTGAAGTGAACTTATTTTTTAAAATTATTTTCACTTACATATAAAGATTTTAAAATATAAGTGAAAACATTTCTAGTATGTTACACATTTATAAATAATGAATATGATTTTTAGGGATCTGATGTGATTTATGATGTTTATGGAACTCATAGCATATACAACATTGTTAAGGAATATGTGGCCATAAAATTTGAGTAGTCACATATACAACCCTTGGATATTGTGTCCCTAAAAAATATTGGAATTTTTTTATCGGTGCATCTATTTATGTTTGAGATATCAATTGGGATTTTGGAGCAGATGATTAATATATCTATTACAAACTCATGCCATGTCTTAATGATTTATAGTGGGTCAAATGCATTTTACGCAATAATTTTTTTAAAAATAGCCTTAGTAATATGTATAGTTAAAAATATAGATCAATAGATGTTAAAAAATTAATAAAAACATCTGTTGGGGAATCAAGGTAACCCAGAAACTAAATTTAGATTACTCTTACAAAAAATTTCCACATATTATTATTAAGATATTTTCAATTTGTTTATCATTTATTAGAATTTCTGAGCCATTACAATCAAGGATGTCAATAAATTAATGAATATCCCAAGTAATCATGTGAACTTTAAACATGATGAAAACAAGTATCTCTATTAAAAAACATAATGTTGTGACTAAATACCTAGAGGATATTCAAGATGTTATGCAATTTTTTGTTATGTAAATATCATGTACATAAAATAAAACACCATCAATTGAAATTTTTGGTTTCCAATTAGATAATATTTAAAACTAATTACTACTTATCTTGTCTAATTTTATGCTTTCAATTATTTTTTATTCTCAATATTATTATTTTCTTCAATGGATCCCAAAAAAATTGATTTTACTTATTTAGATGGATTTTTAATGCAAAAGTTTAATTTAAAAAATTAATAAACATTCCAAATAAATAAAAATCACTTTCAATTAATATGAATGATGAGTTAGTTTCTAATTGTTGCATTTGTGTAATTTCAACTTATCTTTTATTATTCATCTAATATAATTAATAACACAAAATTAATATTTTACAAATTAATAATAAAAACTAGAGTGGAGGAACATCCTCTATTTTTTTGGGAGTAGAGCATTATGATTAAAAAATGAACTTATATTAATAATTTAGATAGAATTTAAGTTGATGATCAAATTTTCTTATAAAACTACAAACACTATTATAGTAAGTTTTATCAATAAATGTGATCCTAAAGATAATATTATTGTATCAATGAAGGTCACTCAATATAAATAATTCAAAGGAAGAATTTATTATGATGAATTTTTTTACACAACTAGCCTTAATTAGGAGTGAAGAGGATGTGAGAAAGTTTATAAAACATCCTAACCTATTTGCAAATTGTTGTGATCGCACAAGTAAGGATTAAGGTTTTATAACATATGATAGACTATGGATTAAATTTTTAATGTTTATTTAATAATTATATATAATTAAAGATGGATATTCATTAAAATTGATTTAATACTTTGTCTATGATGTAAAATACCATCTATAAATTTAAATTTATACTTTTAGTGTGAATATTGAATATTTGATTATCAATTATATATCAATTTTTGAGGATTTTGTTTACATTTTCGATGGCACTTGCCTAATTCAATTTTTATTTTTATATAAATTGTTGTCTTTAATATTTTGGTTTTTTTTATTTTTGAAAAATAATTATCTTTAGACATTATCACTAACTACACAAAAATTAAAAATAATTTATTTCTCTTATATTTTTATATCTCATTTTATTTGGAAGAAAATTATTGGTATTGGGAGTGGAAGGACTACTATTTGTATTTCCAAGATTACTAAATTTAGATCACCAAGTAGGAAACCTACTTTTTTAAATTTATGTTACAAATATTTTTGTCATATATTTAGTCATGATTTTTGAGGATTGAGAAAACACATTTTTATATTAGGTTATGGTTTTCTTATTTGTACTCAACAATGATTAATTAATTATTTTTTTAGTGTAAGTAGCTAAAAAATGTATAATTTTTCTACTTGGGGTATATTTCATTGTGGCATAGGTTATATTTTATTATATCAAAGTAAGGAAACATTGTGTCGGTATACATAAAAGACATACACATGGTTATATTCAAATATAAACATGTATATGGAACATAAAATATATTATTCATAGATAATAAAACATGTTTTAATTGCAACAAATAAGATTCGTGTTGATTTGGATTGCCTTCGAGTTGAAATTTTAATGGCAAAATAAATTTTGATATAAAAATATTCACACACTTATTTTCATGATTAGATTATGTGGGCATACATTTAAACGTATGTTAATATTTGGAAACATACAAGAAAACTATAAGTGAATTTGATTTAATTTATTTAATTTAAGACAACATATAATAAATAAAAAAATGTGCCTAACATATGTTTTTTTATATTTTATTTACTATATAAAATTATATCTTTGATTTATTATGTGTTACTTAGAGTATCCTATGAATTTAGTATAAATTTAATCCAATAATACAATTATAATTTATTAGATCATATAATTTATTTATAATTCAATAATAATTTTGATAAAATCTTTATGAAATAAATATCTTCTAACCACTTATTATTTTTTCCTTGGTGTAATAACACATTATTTTATAATTTCTATAGTAGTAACTTATATAAATATGATAATTTTATTAACTTTTGTTAAATATTTATTTGAATGGAACTACTCAAGGATGTTAAAAAAATTAATTGATGATATTGTTATTTAACAATTTTTATGGAGTAGATATATATCGATCTAAATTAAAAATAATTTATTATATTTTGATTAAAAACCACACTGGTAAAATTTATTTGTGTTTGACTTGAATGGTGTTTTAATCACATGGATCATAAAAAGACATCATTAAAAGAAGACTGGCATAATAGGAGTTATTAAGATTAAAACAAAACACTATTTCATTTGATGAAAATTAAGGTATTTCTTACGCATATGTTTTTGTATTTTCCAAATTTGTATATGGACATAGACTAAATCCAAAAACATATACAACTTAATGATCTCATTACTTTAAAAAAACAACATCAACACAAAATAACTTGGGATTTATATATACCCAATAAGACAACAAACTAGTTGATCGAGATGATTATAAAAGTTTTGGAAATCCTTTAATATTTTTAAAACCACTTGAGTTAGTTTGGAAATATTTTTATTAGATAATTAAAATAAATGGGAAGAGTGTCTTGTGACCTTATAAAAATTAGTGAAATATATTCAACTAAAAGTGAGAAGAACAAACAAAATATAGTGGCAATGTAGTCTACAAATAGCTAAAAGTCAGTAGTCAAAAGTCAACCAATGACCATTAAAAAGAAACCAAAAATATTCATAGAGGGAAAACACTGAAGAAATTAGTTAGACTCCTTAGAGTTAGACTAGATAACTATCTTGTTTCTCCTAGACTTAATATTTTCTTAGTCATTTCATCTAGCTCTTTTGCTCAATCCTTGGCAGGTTTATTTAGCCAGACTCTTCTTTTTTGTGGAGTAGGGTCTACCCCTCCTCTTTTTCTATGAATCTCTTCACCAACTCATTTTTATTCTCCTTGATGTATTTTTTATGCTTATTCTTACTAGGGACAGTGGTTTCAATCTCCTTGAATTCCTTATTAATGACTACCATTCATCCTCTAATTCCCATTCCAACCTCTTCCGAAGTGAACATCATTTACAAATTATTTATTTCTTCCACTAGCTCTATAAAAAGTAAATGTTGCATGGCCACTTTGGTTTGAATATTTTACAATATTCTCTCCATATCAGTCTACTTGTTACTTAAAGGGTTATGTGTATGAAATATTTCCGTGGGCTTAACCTCTTTAATGTTTCCTTTTGAGCTACTTGCATAGGGGATTTTGCTAGTGTTTTCCTTTCCCCCTAAATTCAAGGACTCCTTCCCAGCCACTTCATCCTATATCTCATCATTTTATTAAATAGAATAATCCCCCCCACTATGGACATATATGGATTCAGTTACATCTTCTTCCCAAAGATGTTCCCCTCTATGCAAAATGAGAAGGATGAGCCTCTAGTGTATGAGGTTTATAAAGGGTTGGCTTTGAAAGATGTCACAAATGCTTATAGAGACTTTTTTAAAAATAAGGGAAAATGAAAATTAAAGTGGTTCATCAAAAAGAAGTGGTGTGGGAAGAGAATGGTGTGTTTCCCTTGAGAGTAATGTAATCCATTATCTGAAGATAGACCTTGGGCCACTTCCTAAGTAGTTCAGCTCAAGGGAATCCTTTTTAGGATGAAATGACAATTTTATTATACATAAATAAAATCCTCATGACCTCATCCTTTCTCTTATTTTCTTTTTAGGCTTTAAAACCATCACAAAACATGATAATAACTTTACTAATGATTTATTCCATTATTGTGATGATTAACCTCCTCATTCTAACCATGTGATCAGAATGAGGGGAAAATTTAGATCTAAGGAGTACTCTCTAGGATGAAATGATAATTTTATCATACTTAAAGAAAATCCTCATTATATCCTCCTCTATATTTTTGTATTTTTAGTCATTAACACCATCATTCCACATGTAAATTACTTCATTGATGATTTTTTTTCTTGATTATAATGCTCATCCCCTCATTTAGGAACTTAGCATGGGTCTATACAATCAATTCAATACAATACTAATTGATGAATCTTATAAGTCAAATATTTTTAATAATAAGGGTAAAATTATCACCACAAAGACATTTGATATCACCATAAATTTACCACACTAAATATTTCATATGTGTTTATGATATTTTTTGTGCACTTATATTTTACTTATGATATTTTTCATACACATGTATTTTCCCTAATTTTTTACACTAAATGTTACATGAATATTTGTGGTAGTTCAAAAATGAAATAATAATTTGAGATGATTGATTTAGGATTATTAAAGTATTTTATTAGCATTGAGGTAAAATAAAAGGATGATGGTATTTTTATATCCCAAGCCAAGAATGGAAATGACTTTTAAGAGAGATTTGGAATGTTAAGCAATAAACCAACATTAAAACCCATAGAAAAAGGTTTGAAATAAATAAAATAAGGTTGTATCTCATTGATATTTTAACTAAGGCATTGTCAAAATAATGTTTTGAACATCTAAGAGAAAATTTGGGTGTCACAAATGAAGAAAAAATAATTATAAAGTGTTTATTCATGTAGATCTATACTTTATACAACTAGATCTAAACTATACATCTAGCCTTAGAATCACACATATAGTTCTATAATATATACATGAATATCTATAATTACACAATTAACTCCAAACTATATACTTATAGCTTTGGAGTCACACATCCAACTTTAGACTATATATAACTAGCTCCAAACTAGATAGACAAGTAGTTACAGACTATCTTTACAAGTGGAAAAATGTTATATAGGCAACTTCAGACTATCTTCATAAATCTAAACTAGTTTAATACAGGGATAAAAAATAGAGTGCATTAGGATAATAATAAATCAAACTAGAATGTAACCTAGACTAGAGTATGAATATTGATAAAATATAATAATAGTGACTGTATTTATGAAAGAATTTTTTTGGAATAGATGTTTATAATTGGAAATATATATCAAAATAAAAAAATTCCTTGTGTATTTATTGTGTTAAAATACTATATGGTTTTATCATACATAATTATTTAAAGGTGAACTTGAGCTATGATAAATGTTGTATGGATTATTAAGTATGATATTTTACTTTCACTTAGTTTTGTTTTGACAAGGTAAATACGTGGGTTTTGATAGACCCCATAACTAATACAATAATTGAAATATAATCAAAATAGATATATAAGAAAAAAAAAGAATTAAAATATAAGAAAAAATTAAGAACTAAAATAAAATATAAAATTCTCCCAATATGATTTGCAATAAAAAATTTAATTAATCAAATAAATTAAAAAATTAAGGAATTACATCAAAATAAGTTATTAATTATTTCCATAATTTTCAACAAAAATATTGAATTGATTAACTAATAATAAATTCAATAATATAATTTTTAACACTAGATTCGAATAAACATCATGTTTAAATGCAAAAAATATGATATCTGATACCAAAAAACACTAAATTAGAATCCTAAAAATATGATATCTAATACCAAAATATAATAAATTTAAATCCACTAATACCAATATAGAATTTATATATTTGATAGTATAGAATCACGTAAAATAAGTTTTGGGTTTTAATTTGGACTAAGATATGTCGATATAAAATAATTGATGGTTACTCTATTTTAATATTTCCTAACACAAATTTTGAATCAATTTCGGCACAATAAGAACTAAGATTTGAAACATGATATTGGATTTAAAATTAAAATGATATGATATAGAAAAAAATCCTAGTAATTTATCTCATGGTAAAGGTGTATTCCAATTCATTATAGAGAAAATAATGATCAACAAAAAACTACAATTAAATAAATAAATAAATTTGAAGACAAATATTTTCCACTAGTGGTATTTTTTGGTTTATTTTATGAATGGTATTGAAACATTACTACTCTCCTAAATTATATGAAATATCCTTACAACTTAAATTCCCTAAAATAAA
>JARHVA010002040.1:2715000-2777500 GCA_037957365.1 Torreya grandis
TTTACTATGTTATTATTAATAACTTAAGAAGTTTCTACTTTAAAATGGATCTTGAAAAATGGTACTTATTTAGTCAATATATATGTAAGACACTTCATACTATTTCTAAGATTCACATATATAAGGTTTAGAGGATTATTGGGTACTCTATACAAATATTTGAGGTATTCAACTCATAAAATAATACTTATTAAAATCTACATACAATTGAGTGAAGCTCATAAAAGTTTCAATGAAATTAATCTGGGTGGAATTTAATTTCCTATTTTTTTGAGTTATCATATGGGTAAAACAATTTAGGATGAATCTAAAATTTATAATTCCATCATTGAAATTACTCTTAAAGTTCATACAAAAATATTTATTTTTGATAAAGAGAACTTTATGAATAACAATCTCAAGCTTGGTCCTGGTTATTTTCATATACTAAAATTTGAGGACTATTTGGAATATTTTTAATATGAGTTTAAAGTTAAAAAAAGAGATTAATCAAGAATGGCCCTAGAAAAGATGAAGGCATTAAAAATTGAAGGAATAATTTATGATGGATCATACTTGATTGATACCATTTTAAAAAAAGTGTAGCTTGTACCCTTCCCATTAATTTATTGGTCAATTAAAGAGTCATTCAATTTTTAAAAAAAATGTAAGAAGTTTGTTATAGAAATATCAAATACTTGGCTTAAAAATTAATTGATTAAGTATATGGTTATAGTAAGATCACACAAAAAATTAAAAATATTATAAAAAAACATTATCAACACATTTTACTTAACCATCTAACAACAAGATAGATATTAAGAGTCCTTGGCCAAGAAAAATAATGTGTTGGAAGCAATGGAGATGATCCAACATAGAATAAATTTCTAAAAAATAATTGTTGAGATGGAACCTCAAAGAGGCATCCAAGTCTAGTAATCAAAATTAATTCAATACCTTATTCTATTTATTTAGGCTATGTATCTTTTACAAAAGAAAAATATCCTTATTTTATTAATAACAAAACATAATAATGTGTTGCTTCATATTCTAGTTTGACACAAGTACCTCTTGTATCTTTAATTTATTCAACAAATCATCTTTCATCACCTCATGTTTCCATTACATCTTGTTTTGGCTAACATGTTAATTTTGAATTT
Organism: Torreya grandis; assembly: GCA_037957365.1. Classification (NCBI taxonomy): domain Eukaryota; kingdom Viridiplantae; phylum Streptophyta; class Pinopsida; order Cupressales; family Taxaceae; genus Torreya; species Torreya grandis. The sequence continues at coordinate 2,716,140 of JARHVA010002040.1, forward strand.
TAAAATGGGACCCTATTTAATCCCAAGATATCTATAAATTTAATTATTAAGCCCATTTTTAAATAACTTGACCTATTCCTAAATAGTTAATTTCTATTTGGGACTTGATCTTCTATTCACATGGAATCCTATGGAGTTCCCTTTGATCAATTTAATATAATATCTATGTCATGTTTATTTTTCTTTATTTAAAGTTAAAATTACTTTTATTTAATAGTTAGAGGCATTTTGTTTTTTGGGTAAATAACTTTTCTTTGGAGAAAGCATTGCTAACTTGGCATATCTAAGAACCAGAGAATCAAAATCCTATAATACAATCATAAACCTTGTGGATTTCATTTTGGATAGGTAAAAATGTCTTTCATTATAAAATATCTCAAAATAACTTATTTATTTTCACATTTCAATGCCTTAGACCCTATTGAATATTTCATATATTTGAATGACATTAAAAACATCATCTAATCTTAATGGGTCACTTATCAGACTTTAAAACTATAGTAGTATTATGTGTTAACATATTATATAGAATTGGGACTCAATAGGAAAATCAAATAATTCCACGTGGTAGTGACAAGTTCCCATAGATATCATATAAGGTACAACATGATAATTTTTTTTCAATAACTTTTTGCCACATGTATACCATACTCCTAGATCACAGCTGCATGTCATAATATTATACTATCATTGAAACCTTAAAAAAATCATAAAATGCCATATGACACATACAAGTTCCTAAGAATGTTAAAAAAGGTATGATGTAAGATGCCATGTCCACTCATAGCCTTTCAATTGTCCCTTTTATATGCCTAGGGTTCCATACAATTGGGACCATGTCTCAAATTTAGCGTCACTACATGAACCTTTTTAAATTACACATTGACACCTAAAATACACATGGAAAACTCCACCAACTCCCTAAGTGCCAAGAAGTAAAATGTTGGGGATGTGCACAACATGATTTAAACATATAGTAATTTAATTGAACATCACCCTTGATAGAATTAGAGGTGTCAAAGAACACCTATAAAATTTACATCATTGAAGATAGATTGAAAGCAAAAATTAAAACATTAATGTTGATTAAAATAAAAAATGGATAATTTAAAATAGTACCAACAACTCAAAGTTTAATTTTCATGATATGATCCCTCATCTTCATTACTAAAATTATAATTAAGAGATTAAAATTTCACATCCTAAATAAGCCTATTACTACCATTTCACAAATTCATATTATTATATCCTCTAGCATTGATAAATTGAGAAGAGATTCTGAGCTTTTATCTACATAACCTATATTACATAATAAACTAGTTCTAGAGGTATCTAAATTTTCACCTATTATGGAAGTTAGGGTAAATTTTAGTGGCCCATATAGAAATTAACTTAGGCTTTTTTGGCAAATCTCTAATTATGTGTTTTGAAAGTATAGTGAAAGTTAATAGATAATGTTTAGGTGAGGTGAATGAATAGATGAATCATGATGGGGCATAAAAGCCAAACAAGCATATGACTATATAGAAAACCCATATATATACTACACCTTATTTTTTTGTGGATTACACCTCTTCTTCACCAAATGATATAGTTAATAGGTAATGAAAGCAATGCTACTAAATAGAAACTATGTTATCATCTAACATCAATGCTATCGAATGATACTAATAATGTTATTTTAAAGTAATATTTCTAAAGGAAATCAATGTTGTCATTTGACAATAATTCTATCAAATGGTAGTAATTCTATTATTTCATAGTAATACTACCAAATGACAATAATGTTGTCACTTGACAATAATGTTCTCATTTGATAGCATTGCTCTCAAATAATAGAGATTGTTGTTAAATGATAACATTGGTGTCATTTGATATCATTTCTATAATTCAAACAAATTTTCACAATTTGGTATCATTACTATAGAGATACAAAATTATTATCACTCAGTAGCACTATTTTCATTTGATATCATTACTATCATTCGATATCTTTTGTATCACTTAGAAACATGATATCATTAAAAATCATCACCTAATACTTCTTTTGACAATTTTTTACCACTAAAAATTTATGTTATTAATATATGGGTGGATGTTTGTTTACATATAATGGTGAGTAATCTCATATTGAATTTTAATAGAGTGGTGAACTATATTTTTATGTATGAAATTTATTTTAAATAGTAGGCAAGCTGACCTGGAAAATTATCTTAGACCCAAATAATTTAGGCAAATACATGTTCACCAACCCCTAAAAATATCCAAACTCCAATTTATAAAACTAAAATATTCATGAAGTAACTAATAGTAACTAATAAAACTTTACCTCATTTAAGCTTCATCATTGAACCCTAAACTAGTTCATGAGTTGAGGGACACCACTTTCATTAAAGGGATCATTAGATACAAACACTATAATTATGTTTTCAAAGTTTTGAAATATGTTTGAGAACCAATGAGCCATTATGATCACATAGAGGATGAAATAGAGGTATTAAATGACCTATTATCTATATGAAAGTCATGGCTTGACAAGGCCACCACCAACCAAAGGTATTACATTATGAAAATATATTTTATGTTATCCTCATGTTATCTAAGTATTGTAATAGTATTGTTCATTCCAAAAATAACAAGTATTAAATATTATACATCTATATAACCTCTTAATTATATATTAACACCTCTTTGAGCTTAACATCCATTAAAAATATGATGTCATAAAGGAGTGTCTTAAGCCCCATAATGTTTTAGGTGTTCTAGTTAAGGATTTAGACCATTGAATCAATAAGGATGATATGAATTCCTATAGAAGAGGTGTTAGGGTTGGAATTTTGATACTAAATAGACAATTTAGATGTAATGCATCATCCACATTAGTAAAATCTAGGTTCCTCTCCTCAACATCATCATCAAAGGGAAGCAGATCAGTACCCTAGGGGACCTCATCACTTTTAACATGTCTAACTAGATGACTAGAGTTAAGACTAGGGGAAATTTTAATATGATGTCACAACTCATTGATTTTTATTATACTGGTGACCTCAAAAACACTAAATTCCCTTCATAGACATCTAAAACCTTTCTATTTCATGTGGTATTATTCATACTCTATAATCACCATTTAATGGATCATATTGAGGACATTTGTAACCACTTCTACCCCAGTTTTATCTTAAAATAAAAGAGAATCCCATGCCTAGATTGTCCAAAGAAATGAGAACCTCTATCATAAGAGTTAGAAACTATTGGTATTACCAGACATTCACATTGATAAGGGTTGGAGAAACTATGCACCTACTAAATTTGTTTTATTATGTCATAGAAAAATTAATGGAGTAATAAATAACATTTCAACTTGTGAATTGGGTGGTAGGATTTTGTTCTAGTAGGAGGTATAAAACATATCCACATCTACCCATTAGCATCAAAAACCATGAACATAAAATAATACCATAAATATAATAAATACTAACACATAGGGTATCCTTTAACATGAAATTTCATGAGAATAGTAAATGAGACTATTATGGATATTTTCATGAACATGTAGAATCACTAAGATGTAGTTTGAATATGACTTATCATCATGACACCCATAAAGATGATAACTACCATCTGAAACCTACCAATAATAATGAAATCATCCATAAGTTGAATGTTATAAAGGCAAAAAAAAGAAACAATATATAAATTAGACCATAAAGGATAGGCTTAGAGATACCCAACCAAGTTAAGACACCCCCAAGACTATAAAGAGACTCATGGAAATAATCCTTCAAGGAATCCCCTTTCCAGGTTTTCCTTCATCAAATACAATTGGATCATTTAGAGATATAACTTAGGTAATCCCATATTCTGTGGGCCAACATTACATTTATATAATATATCTGAGTCCTAACATATCTCCTTGAGATCCAAGTCTTACATGACTATTGATCTATTGAATCCCTCTTCAGGTACACATATACATAAAAAAATAATCTCCCTAGTTGGGTCTACTTAGAGTTAATCATCCTTTAGATTCCCTATTCTTGTTGGTACTCCTATTCTTTTGGAATCCAAAATTCTAATTCATCTTAGTAATTCATTTATTTATACAACCACAATGGCCCCAATAATAATCATTCTAATTATAAGTGTCTAATATTTTGTTTCTCATTTTTTCTCTAGTTTCCCCTTTATCTCAATTAATGTTATTCCACTTGGTAACACCCTAAGCTTAGAAGTAACTAGAGTGTATACAAGGCAAGAATTGATGGCTAAAAATCCTTCCATCTCTCCTATTTATAGTTTTTTTTCCAAATTATCAAACTCCCTTTCTATCTTTTCTCAACACTTAAGGATAATTACTCCAAATCCCTCACTATAAAGCTCTTAATATAATGTTGGTACCTCTCAACAACCTAGTTTTATTATAATGATAGATATCTATTTCATCCCCATTTCATATAATCATGGTAACCGATGATTCACATTTAATAGGTGTATCTCATCCTTAATTATGTCATATAATATCCTAAGAATCATTGGCCCCTATATCTACATGACTTTAGATAAAATCATGTCTCATATGTTTCCTTAAGTATCTCCCTTCAACATCCTTAATTTTTCTCCCATTACACTTCCCCCATAATACACTCCCATTCAATATTTTCTTCCATTTTATCTCCTTCCATCCATTACCTCATTACCCACTTCCATAGCCACACCCTCATATTTTTACACTACAAGAACCTTGAGACCAGTACAAGTTAGAGGCTGGAATGATACCATACAAAATTAGATACTAGAAATACCACAATTTTTTTCATAGATACCTTGATATATAATTCATATTTGATAAATAAACATGCTATATGTATAGGGTGATGCTTCAAAATTTTACCCAAGAAGGGACCCTAGTTATATGGTGGATATAAGAAGTTATTTTCTCCTTGACTCGAAAGAAATAGAAATTAGGGGAGGAGTGCATAATTTAAGTTCATGTATTATTAGTAATAATATCCCATGAAATGACTAATAAAATCATGAGGAACTAAATGACTTGGTGAAAACATTGGAGTCATATGTAAGGATCATGTTCCCTATTAAATTGATGACTAAGGTGGAGGGGGATATGTCTTAACTATTTACTTAATTGGGAGAGGTAATTTAATCCATTAAAAAAAGGAGTGAATTATATCAAAAGGTAGATGAGTACCTACAAAGAATAATTATAACGAATAAAAATTACAAATATATGGAAATTTTAATAAAAAAGAGCAAGTTTCCTTGGATACATATCATGATATTAACATAACCCAATTTATATAAGACCTTTGAAATTAACACAAGGACATCACTTCAAGAATGAATCATAGGTATGAAGGCAAAAATTGTTAATTTAGATAAAAATAAAGATGAGATGTTATCCTATTTCAAAGAGGTCAACATTCTTCCACCCAAATGGCACAATAATAATCAAGGATCAATTTGGAGTCCACCTCCAAGGATTTAGATATACCATGAATATTTAAAGATATAAATTAAAATAATTCCATGGCTTGATCCATCATGGAACTTTCCACACATACCATAGGTAGTATAAATAAGGTCAATGTAGTCAAAGTCTCAGTGGAGGACCCTCATAAAGCCCACATATAACCAATGACTCATGGAGATATAATATTTAGGATCCACCATCGACTTGCCACAATGTACTGAGAGTAAAATATCATTGAAAAATCATTGGAGGCCCAAATTTATTTAAGTGGTGGTCTCCATACATGTCCTAACTAATAAAAATAATTATAACCAAGTGGTCCCAAACTAGGAATGTTTTATCCCAACTTTGGGATTATTGTAGGTTTTTCCTATTTGAGTCATCATTGTATAATAAAATAAGTTATGATGAATAAAAATGGGACCTCGGTTGTTTTATTCTGAGTCATACCTATGATATATTAATAATCCTTTGCAATTAGATTTTGGGGTCAAATTTCTCTTAATAAAAAACACATCGATTGTGAAAATTTGTAAAACTATTAATTATTGTTGTCTTATCATTATGGGAACCTTCCCATTAATTTATAATAAAGATATTTTTATTGATGTTTATATATTATTATATGAGTCTTAATTATTTTATGTGTGTTTAATGATAATTATATTTATGTTATTATAGTTAATTTATTTGATTTATCACGACTATATAAATAACTACATGTAGATGTGTGTTAAGAATATGATAGTTGTTTATATTAAAGGGGAATGTTGTAGGAATGATTATTTGTTATGGTTTTATAAATCCCTTGCCAAGTCACATTGAGTTTTAACATATGTGAAGCTATCTATATAGTGGATGATTTTAATCAAACATATATAATTTACCTAAGTATTAGTAATTTTCATTTAATCAATGAATTCTTATACCTTTCCTTATTTTTCTTTTATTTTGTTTTTCTTTAATTTGTATTTTCATTTTAAGCATGGAGATTTTATTTATGTTACCCACCTTGATTAACCCAAGTGATACTAAAATATTTAACCTCTTGTAGTGGTTTGATAAAAGGTTTGAGATCTCCATAAAAATTATTGCATGCCTTGAGATCTATTCTATGCATGATACATAAGAGAGCCCAATACTTTTAACTCATGCCCTAGAATACACCAAAAATAGTTCCAAAATGAGATATAGATATCCCTTGTAGTTTTCTAATCTTTTGGAACATTCAATATCATGGTTAAATTCAAAGGCATCAATAAATGAGAAATGATGCTATAATGAGGGGTTTATATTATAAAAAATTTATGATGAGTGAAATATATGCAATCCTTATGTTGTTTATTAGTCATAAATTAACTTGGATCCTCCCTAACCCATCACTATGTCAAGGTTTGATTCAGGTTTTTTTTAATTCCCACCATTACTTGGGACCATCAAGTAGAGACCAATAACTTATATATGTCATCTTATTTCTCTTGTTTATTATCCTAGCTCAGTCCATCATCCTAGCCCTACCTTGTCACACTAATGGATGGGTTAGTGATACATGCCATCAATATTAATGGATATGTCCATGACCCACAAAAGAACCCAAAGAGATACCTACCATGATTCAAACCCAACAAGGGATGCACAACCAAAGAACACATCTCCTCTTATAAGATAAATCTTAAAATCTTGAATGTTAAACACTAAGATGTCATGTTTAGAATTTCTCCTTGAACTTATAATATGTTTCCTATGACTAGTTCTTAAACATCCTTGAGAACTCCATTACTATTTGGGACTAGTTTAACAACACCTTCCTAGTTCATTTTGGATAATTTGTAAACCCTAGCCTACTCTATCAATAATTTAAAAATATGAGAATAGAAACCAATGAGATAATTAAAGGCTTCAATGCCAAGTTGTATAATATTTTTAGATAAATCACAACCCTATATATACCACATGATAATAAAGATTTCTAAATTTTTAAGAATTATCTAAATCCCTTTATAAATGTGTTTGTATGAAGAAATACCACCATGGTGTACTTATTGATAGCATATTATGAGTCCATTAAGGTATTTATAGAGTTAACCACCCAATTAAATATGATACAAGGTATTCATAATATCATTCTTAATACTTTTACCTTTGATCATATCCCTAGTTTTAACAAAGCATGTCGATGCCTAATCTTATGCATGTGATCAACTAGTTACCCTTCATATAGGCCACACCTAAGTAAAAAATAGGATTTTTATGGTGATATTGTACCCTAGGTTCATAACCAAGCCTTACTTCCAATTTTTAACAAAATAAAGAGTATGCCCCAAGAATATACTAATAATGATTTATATGTCATATAATGCATGGTGCATAAACTTAGAAATGAATTTTTATGCCTTCAAAGATAGGTTGGAATCACTGGTGTGGAAGGATCCAACAATAAATTCACATATCATAGATACAATTATACCTTCAACCATTTTAATAACCATCTTGAGCCTTTTATTTATATGTTGTTTAAAATTAACATTTGTTAGTTATCTTTTCTAAGCTAGTGTTGAGTGCACAACACTGACTAAGACATAGAGATGGAATGCATTAATATTTGTACTAATTTTAATATATTCTAGAGGGAGATGCAATAATATGAGGTGGTATTGAACCACTAAAGCTCCACCAACTTATCTAATGTACCTATAATGTAAATTTCTATGAGTAATACTATAGTACTACATACTCTCATATTCCCTATCCAAGAAGATAATGAGCCTAAAGAAACCACAAATTAAGTGCATGAATTTTATCATTAATAGATAAATAAACACATGTTTATAATATAGACATAACTACAACATATTACAATGTCCATGCCTTTACATTATGTTTCAACCCTCTAAATGCTAAAGAAAATAATGTTCCCCTACTTACAAAGCAATGTAAGACATCCTATAGAGCCATAACTCATCCCTCATAAAATTGACTACAACATAATATAAGATATGAAGAAAATCAAGTCAAACATCAAGTTGCATGAGTTAGCTCAGAATGATGAGAAATAAAATATTTGATTACAATATTTGACTGATAAACCAATCTATCCTAAATAGAAGGTAATGCACACCAATTTGGTGATACATAAGGAAAACATTAAACTACACTTGTTATTACTCATAGTTTGCATATTTGGAAAGAATATAAATATTATTTTGGTTAATTTAGGGGCCTCAAAAAATTTCATGCCTATTAGAATCTATAAAAAGTTTGGGGTTGACCCTAATCACCTTAGAAAAAATAGTGGTACAATTAGATAAATTTGAGGTTAAATTCATAGGGGATCTCTTGAATGTAGATATGCAAGTAGAATTTGAACCTATATTATAAAATTGTATGTATATAGGTGGTCTAAATCCCTAAGGCATATGGAATGTGTGAACTAAGAATTTTACTCAAGAGAAGATGGCTAGTATCATATTAGACTTAGAATGAAATAAACACACTAGAATTACATATCTATTTAGCATTAGAATCAATTCAACATTATAAATTTGCATTATTAAATCTTATAATTATCACTTTGAAGCTTGTTATTCATAGATTTTTGGAATGGTTTTAGGATCAAACATGACAGTCCATCTCAAGATTAAGATGTGTGACCATGAATAAATCCAATTAATAAATTCAATCTACAAATATCCACATTACTATTTTGAATGGAAGGACATTAAATAGGGATGGAAAGGCTTTTATGAGGCATGGGAGGCATGGATCTGATATTTTATGCACTTATGGCTAGTGGATGCCACCCCATAGGATGATGTAATTTGATGATGTAGTTAATGAAAATAAATTTAAAATAAATATTTATTCAAAAATTTATATGGGAAATATTTATTCAATAATTTTTTTAAATTATCCTTAAACATGATAAGTCAACTTTGATGCAAATATTGGCAATTAGTGCACAAATTAATCAAATTGGTCATAATGTCATATTATTGGCTTGAAATGCAATTGGATTGGAATTAGGAGTCTATTTTATATGTATTGGATCTATTATACCATTTGGGATGTTTCCAACACAAAATAAAAAAGGCACGTGTCTCATGCAAGAGATTTGATAGAAAAGAGCAATCCAGAGCACCTAGGTGTAAAATTAGCATTTTGACTCGAAATGATTTGATCAAAGTTATTTAGCCCATAAAATGAATCTCCTCATTTAGGGATACTTTGGCTAAAATAGGCAATTTAATAAGTGATTTTTGAAGCTTTTAATGTGTTTTAGTGTTTTTAGGCCAAATTGTGCATTTTGGTAGAAATTAGTCAAAATCCTGATTGATGGTCATTGGTGGCCAGATTTAGGTGTCTAAAATTTGACCCTATTTGGGAAGGTGTTGAAAATTTTAAGCATATAAATATATTCTCAAATAATTATAAAAATTTTATATGCCAAAAAGAAGATGATGATTCAAGAACAAAGCTCTAAATGGTGTCTGGGAAGCCTAGGGTGATTGCCCCTTGAGGGAGTCGCCATCACATATGTGGATGGTGCCTTGAAAAGAAAAAAGAAGAAAAGTGGGACTATCTTGTAGTTGAGAGTAATACAAATGATAAAATGCTTACATTAGTAATTTAAAAAGGATACGGATTTACCCAAAGGTGGTTATAATTAGGAATAAAAGTAAAAAATAATGATATACCCATAGGCAATTATAATCATTAATATGACTTGAATTGGATAAATATGGATTGGATTGGATTAGTAGGCATAACTCAAGGATATAAACTAGAATGCAGATTAAAGATGAGTAGATGAAAATGTAGATGTGATGGTCTAATGACTAAAGAATCCACAAACAACCAGGTATACAAGGATACAAAGTGATGAAAGAGATGGATAGAAGAATGAGATTTATCAATAGAAAATGTTTAGTTGTACCTATTAATGAGTATATTCTCATACTTATTAGTATTTATATAACTATAATGTTTAATATATTAATTTGGTCAAGGGTTGGATGAAAGTATTTGCCAAGGTACCAAGGAGAAGCTTCTATGGCTCCATTGACTATAGACCTTCTCAAAGCTAATTTTTGTTGTAGCATGTGATGGTAGGCATTATGATAAAACACCATGAAGAATTGGTTGAAATATACATAAGTAATAACTCTTGATCCAATAAACACTAAAAAATAATGCACCAATGATAAAAACCATGATGAAAATGTTGACGTATGAATATGGATAGACTCAAGAATAATGTGATCAAGGAATAACCTAATGAACACATATAGACCAAGTCAAGGCAATAGTGTTGAAAGTAAAAAAATGGGAAAACAAGCAAATAAATAAACAAACAAATAGAAAGTACATAAATAGACAATTAACCTAAAATAAACAAATAGATAAAAAGCCTAAAAATGAAAGAAAAAAATCATCTTAATAATGATTTTACCCTAGTAGGGATAATTAAAGATAAATAAGTAGGCTTATATAGGAAAAATATATTTAGATATTAAAATATTTGAAATGTTGTTGGCATTTTGAGGTATCTCAACTTGGTAGAGAATGACAAGATGCCTACTCACAAAATAGCGAGAGTGTTTCGCTTAGGTTGCTCATAAAATGGTGAGAGTGCATGGAAAGGGGGATAACATGAATTTATCTTGGCCCACATAGTCCTAAAATGAAATCAAGGTACAATAATTCCATCCACACAAAAGGTGAGGAAAAACCAACCAGGTCCCAACAAGTTCTCAAATCTAGAAAATAGCCAATCAAATGAAAATGATGATCGCAAGGTGATGTGGCAATGCATGGTTAAAAAAAATTTCCCCTATTTTTACCATAGGTGGCTATAACTAAGATAAAATGGAATATATCAATGATACTAATTTTCCCACAGGTGGTTATAATTAGTAGCAAGACTAGTGAAACACTTATTTGCCCATAGGCGTTTATAATCAGGCTCACATAAATCAAATTTGATATAGGATGGAAAATGAAAGATATCTTGTCAGATCAACTATTAGACTAATTTCATAGACTATCATTGAAACATGTATTTTATAAGAGTCGAAACTTAATCAGAATCCCCTCACAAAAGTATAAGAAAAAAGAAATAAACCAAGATCAAAATAGGATTGGGTAGGATGACTAAAAAGAGGTTTTGGTCTAGAAAGAATGGAATGACATTAATTTAGGATAATGATGGCTTTATAGGATTAGATAAAATGGTAAGAGGGTTATCCCAAAGTGGTAAGGTAGGGTAAATGGTAGGGTATGGAACAATGGCAAATGGTTATGGCAAATGAAATGATATGGTACATGTTTCTAACCTAGGTATGGTAAATGGCATATGATTTTGTTATTCTTAATGAAATGGAGATGCACATCCTAGTCAATAAATAATAAAAAACATAGTAATCAATCATGTTAATTATTATCCCACATCTCATCTGAATAGTTGTTCCATCAAGATCTGCCTATAGATTTGGTTGTCAAGAATGCTTTTGTGGTCTTCATTGGTAGTTGATTTTGATTCCTTCAATTATTGAGATAAGGTATATTTTAGCCTCTACAAAGGAAAGTATTATCATGGATGGTAAACAAGGACAAAATTTGGATGATAGGTTTATTTGTGAAATGGAATGGTAGATGATAATGGAATGTGTAGTGGTTGGGAAACAAATGAAGATCAAAACTTTTAGTCACACATAATGTTGTTGATGCTAGATTTGACATAATTTTGGTTGTGGTGGGGCTAAAGAATTATTATCTTAATAAGACAACATTATTTTATTGTTGTTTAGGATTGAGAGTAGATACCATCAGATTATTTTATAGATTAGAAGTTATTTTGATGTGATCTTTGATTTTGCCCTCCTCAAGTAGTGAAGAAATTTTATGCTCATGTGTTGGTACTTTGAAGAGGTTTTCATGAATGAAGTTATCTTGATTGTCCCATAGCACCTTTGATAAGGTTTCACTAATAAACATTGGATTTTGACTTTGATTATCTTATAGTGCTTCTAAAAAACTTTCACTAAAAGATTTTGAGTTTGAATGTTACTTATTCCCTAATGCCTTTAAAAATGTTTCAATAGGAGAGTATTCTTTTGCTACATGAATATGGTCTTAGCCTCCTTACTCTTCTTCACTTGCTATGTCACCATGGATGTATCTAAACAAAGTATGGTTATGCCAGTCCTAATTGACACTTGTGGGAGATGGAATGCCAATAATATGGCTATTTTGATTGATGGTAATGGCTTATGGAATGGTAAGGTAATGGGGATTAGATGTAGAATCTCATAAAAGATTCTAGGATAACTTGTGTCAAAGTTAAAGTACTCATCCTAAAAAACTATAAAAGGATAAAAAATGTATTCAAAATGATATACAAAGCGTACATAGCCAATGTTGAGACAATCATGAACATATTCTATATCTAAATCTGATTCCAACTCAATGGACTCTAAATCTAATGTTGAGACTAATGCTGATTCTAATTCTAATTCTTAATCTAATGTTGGTTTAATAATAGAACCTAAATCTAAATCTTATTCTTTATCTAATGGGTAATATATTATAATGATATCTTGTTGAATTTTTGGTATTAGATAAGTAATGACTTGTGATGGCATAATGGGCTCCACAAAAATTAGTTTATCAAAGTGAGACACCTCAATGATGGGAAAAAGGTCAAGAGACAACTCCTTAGAGACTGGATTATGTAATAGGAGGATCTTGAAAGAAAAACATATGGTCAAGGTAATAATTTTCCCAAAAGTGGTTATAATCATTATAAAGTGACTCATAAAATATCGGCTCATCAAAGTGAGACTCCCTGATAATTGGTATAGGATTGAAAGGTGATTAATCATAGGTTGACTTATCACAAATAGTTGGTTCAAAAAAAACATCTTGGATTGGTTGGTTCTTTTGGCCTTGGTTTCTAATGAGTTGGAAAATACTAGTTTTGAACATAGTTCAGTCTTTGGGTGATTGGATTGGTTGAGGTTTGGATAGGATTGGTACTAGATGAGTAATGGCCTATGATTGGATCATGGTAGGTCATTCAAGATCATAATTTCTCACATAATCCAAAGGATTAAGTCCTAAAATGGTAATGATAGGGTGGTGTGGAGCTTGATTGCTCACATAAGCCAAAAGACTAGGTCTTAGATTAATTGAAGGGCATTATGGAGCTTGGTGCCTGCAAAGCCAAAGGATGAGATCTAGGAATGACAAGTTTGGGGTATTGTGGATCATGGCTTCCTACACAAGACAAAGGATGAGGTCTTTGTATAAGAATGGTATGATGTGGTCCTAGAATAGAAATGGTATGATGTGGTGGTCTTGGAATATAAATGGTATGATGTGGTGGATCCTGATTACTCATAAAAGCCAAAGAATCCAAGTCCTCCTCAAAAACCATATCATCTTAGTCAAGGGTTTGAGTTGGATTTTAATTTGGTCCTTGACATTGTTCCCCATATGGAGAATTATAGGAAGAATAATAAAACTCATTAGAAAATCTATATTTGTAGCGGTTTCTAGTCAGATTTTATGTAGTCATTATATCATAAGTTAGATTGTACATGACTCCACCATGAGTGTAGTTATACATATCCATATAAATGATGAAATATATAAAACAAAATTCTTAGATTTCTATAAACTCTTAAAAATAATGTCCAAAGGACAAATGGTTCAAATGTGGTCTAACTTTGTCGAAGGAGTTGTATCTCCAAACAATGATTTGATCATGGAGTTTTATCTCTAAAATGGTTTGTACTAATATTTGACATAAAATAGTCTAACATTAAATATAATATGCAAAAAAGGTCAAACACTTGAAATAAAATTGGCATCTCAAATGTCTAAGTCAAAGTGTTCCAAACAAGGTCTAAAATAGGAAAGGGAAAATAGTCACTAGATATTTTTTCCAAATATGGAGTCAAAAGCCAAGCTTAAATAGGCTATACTAGGACTTATGGCCAAATGACATCAAAATATAGGCTTGAAACAAAGGATGATGTGATTTGATTTAATTTAACAAGTCTAGAAAGAACTTTGACATAAACTTGGCACATGTAATCAAACATAAACATGATTAGTTATTATAATACATGAGGCAAAAGGCACCTAGATAAAGGTTATGCTATCCCAAACAAAGCCATAAATAATGATGAGGATAAGCATTGAATAAACAAATCATCAATATTTTTCAAATCTGGGTAATTGATTAACCAAAGTTATGCAAGCCAAAAGAGAAATATCTATGTATCATCCCTATAAATAGAGGCTTAAACAAAAATCAATCAATGTTTGAATCCAAAATTTGAGAAGGTTAATTGAAAACTCAATTTTGAAAATTAGGTTTTGACCAATCAATATAGAAAATATTGGACAACATAAACAAGGTCCAAATGGTATACATGACATGGTTTGAAACAAATTATTTTTGATACAATGATAAACAAGTCTTGAAACAAATTGAGTAGCCTAATGGTGTAAACATGCTCAAATGATGTGATCAATGTTATGTTTCAAATACTAAAAAGGAAAAAGGGTTTTATATGATTTTAGTAGTGTAACACTACCCTCAACAACTCAAATAACACACACAAATAAGTTTAACAAAAATTTCAAGGCACAAGTGTGGTGTAAAATGGCCATCATAATGTCTCTTTAGATAAAAGAGTGACATATAAACAAATTGTATTTAACATGGTTATAAACAAAAAATCAAGTTTTAGTCTCAAAACATTCTAAGAAAAAATGACCAAAATACACTAAGTACAATTGTCCAAATCCTACCAAGGGTATGGCAATGTGGGGTTGACTAAAATTAATTGGTTTTTGATCATTCTAAATGGATCAATTACACAATGAATTTCACATCATGATGAAAAATAAAAACATGTAATTAGGTGTTTATGACACTTATTTTATTTTAAAAAGGTCTTGCTCTTTTTGTAACCATTACATTTATCGCTTGTTTAGTGTAGTGTGATGTCTAAAGTACAAATATGTCATGTGTGAAAATCTAACACTAGAAGGTGGTTTAACTACTCAAACCTGTGATCCTAGTGGGAGTGGTTGAAGTCATTATTGAGAGATGAAACCTTAATTCAAATATTCCCTATAGAACTTATGGGAGGTAATGAAGTCCCCATCTTAAGCCAAGATGCAATAAAATAAATGACTAATAGAAAGACTTTAGGGTTGTTTCAAGATCACTCAAACTATTGTGAGTTTTTGGGGAGTGCTTTAGATGAATTTTTTTCTATGCTTTATATTAGGCATATTTACAATAAGGATGGTGATTTTGATTCCAAAATTTCCCTAAAGGGGATGGATGGAAGAACATACATGCAATGTTCCTCTTTTTGCCAATCAAATTCTATTTAAACAACTATTGAAGACAAATTTTGATAAGTGAGTTCAATTTTAAGCACCAAATGAAAGACTAGGTCATGTTATTTTGACCCCTTAGTCTTAAGTTATAACTTTGAAAGCACAATTTGTCAAAACATTCACTTAAGCACCTTAGTTTTTCATTAAACACCAACTTTGAAAGTGTGTTTGGTTAAATGTAATAAAAAAACTTATAATCTACTCCCTCAACCTATAAAAAACACAATTATAATGGTTTTCTTTGAAGCACTTAAGAGTTTGAGAAAATAACATGAAAAATTTCAATTCTCTATTGAAATCCTATTTTTACATAGTCAATATCATTTTTTTCCTAGAAAATCAAAATTTCCAAACACAATATCATTGTTATGGATTAGTTTGATAGAAAATACAATATCACTATTTTCCTATGAAATTATTTCTAAACAAAATCACTAGCCAAATCAACAATATCACTTCCCAGGAAACATTATCACTATTTTGGTCGACAATATCACTATTACTAGATAGAAAACATAGACAACACAAAATCACTATTCTGTTGACAAAATCATTGTTGTTGAATATGAAATTACTGCACATGGTAAACAATATCATTATTTTTTGAAATCACTACTTTGATTGATAAAATCGCTACTCTGGTTGATAAAATTGCTACTCTAGTCTACAAAATTGATCTTTAAAAACCAATGATTTCATTACAAAATCATTACTATGTGAGTAGTGATATCATAATAGAGAGAAAAACTAAGGTTTCCAAAAACAAAAAATTAATTATTAGAAAAAATGGAATTTTAACTTAAATTTTTACTCTTTTTGGCCTCCAACTCCAAGATCCTACATAGAAAAGATTAGCAAGTTGATTTTATGAGCTTTATGACCAAATTTGTGGGCCTAGGGTCCTATTAGGCATGCCATTATGTGAACTAGGAATTTGACTCAAGAAAGGATGGTTAGTATCATGTTAGTCCAAAAATGAAATAAAAACACTAGCATAACATCCCTAGACCTAGTTACTAGGGGGATCTTAGTTATAAATACTATAATGGAAAACATAACTAAAATGTAAAATAAATCTTCTTTCACCTTCCTTGGATGCTCCAAACAACTTATTAAAGTGGCTTTCCTGGTTTGTGCTCATGAAGTCTACATCAATGAAGTGTGGCTACCTCCATCTCTCCTTAGCACCATGTTTGGCTTTGGATTGGCTTGGCTCAATAATTTGGCTTGAAATATTAAGTTACAAAGCTTTGGAATAAATTCAACATTATAACTCTCCATTATTCAAGATTATAATTATGGATTTGAAGCTTTCTATTTATAGATTTTTGGAATGGTTTTAGGATCAACCATGACCATCCATATCAATATTGAGATGTGTGGCCATGAATAAATTCAATTATGAAATTCAATCTACAAATACCCATTAATATTTTGGATAAAGGGGAATTAACTAGGCATGGAAAGGATTTTATGAGGCATGTGATGCATGAATATGATATTTTATGCATTTATGGCTTGTGGATGCCACCCCATAGGATGATGTCATTTAATGATGCAGTTAATGAAAATTAATTTCCAATAAATATTTATTCAATTGGTGCATAAATTAATCAAATTGGTCATAATGTCTTGTTATTGGATCAAAATTTGATTTTTTTGGAATTAGAAGTCAATTTTATATGTGTTGTAATTTATATCCCATTTAGGATGTTTTCAACACAAAATAAAAAAGGCATATGTCTCGTACAATATATTTGATAGAAAAGACCAATTTAGGGCACCCAAATGTAAAATTGAAATTTTGAATCAAAATTATCTAATCAAATTTAGTTGGACCATAAAATTCATTTCCCCATTTAGGGATACTTTGGCCAAAATCAGGACTTCAATATGTTAATTTCAAAGCTTTTTATGTGTTTTAGTGTTTTTAGGCCAAGTTGTGCATTTTGGTAGAAATTGGTCAAAAGCCTAATTGATGGTCATTCATGGCCAGATTTAGGTGTCTACATGATTTTATTAAGTATAGATTGATCTCAAACCTTAAATAGGTACATGGAAACATTTTTTTCATGTGTCTACTTTGTAGAAGTTTATCCAAAAAAATATGAATAGATAGAGAGCCTCATATGAAACATGTCATCCCTTAGTACAATGCCATTAATGATAAGGTAAACATAGTATCAAGTAACATATGTATCTATACCTTTTATACATAACCTAACAAGGATTAAATTGACAAAATACATGAATCATTAGGTTTATGATCCCTCTCCTTTGATCTAGTATGTTCCAATCAAGGTTATGGAGTATGAATCCTATTAATAAAACAAAAATTAAAAAGAAATGTGGAAGTTTCTAGACTAAATTTTCCTTGTAATAATAATCATGGAGTATTAATCCTTTATTTTAGGCTTAAAACTCACCATAAAACACATGGTCAAAGAACTATGACTATTTGAAGATTATGATATGGTATTCAACCAAGTTAGGAATAATTTGCAATGAAAGTTATCTTATCTAAATAAATGAAAGCATAAAGCATGGGATTTAATCAATATATTCAATTATTTTAATGTGACTATCATTACTATAGAATAAAATCAAGTCATAGATTCTTTAATAGACTCTACTATGAATTTATCTTGGTTGGATGGCTCAGAGTTGCATCGTTTATCTATAGAGTTTCTACCTTGTCCCTTAATCCTAGACTATCGATCATTTCTAATTTAATTATTATTATCACCATATACTATATTTATTAAGTAACTCAAGGGTATTAAACACCTATATCATATACAAAAATGAAATGGATAACAACTTGAGTAATGAATATGATTAATATGGGATCATGAATTTGAAATAAAATTACATCCCAAAAGGTTTGATCTTCCTTGAAAGGATATTTGATTTAGACAAGTTTATTGGTAGGATTAAGAGGCAAAACTATGAGTACTAATGGTCTAAGAGCATCAACCTTGGATCATTCAAAAATCTCAAAAATGTTAACGTTGGCCCTAATTATACTAGGTTTGAGATAGAAGAGATAAAATGGTTTCGTCTATGCTATAGAGATGTGATTTCTTGGACTTATGATTAACTTATAGTCTTTGATGCTAGTGTGATAACATACACCATCCCACCTAATCAATGACAAAATCCTTTCAAGTAAAGGCAATGATTGGTATTTATATCTTAGGGTCTCTCATGCATAAATAGGTTCATAAGCTACTCTCTTTGGGAATTATTTTCCCAGTCCATCACTCTACATGGGTGGATAATCTAGTGCATGTCTACAAAAATAAAAAGGACTTATACTTTGTTTATATTTCAAAAAACTAAATCAATCCACAGATAAATATAATTACCCATTACCATCCTTGGATGAATTAATTCAAATCGTTAGTGTCTCATAGTGTTAGAATACTAATGTTTTTAGGGTTAATTTAGTGGCCCACATTGTTTCATAGTGTAAATAATAAATTTTATAATTATTTTTTATATATAGGTAAAAAATGGGTCTTAAAGGATTTAATAACCTTTACATATTGAGCTAGAGTATGTGAAAACCCCTAAAAAAAGAATAATAAAAATTGGAATCCTACCTTGAAGCCTATAAAAAACCACCTAGAACCCACATAGGACCAACCAAGAAGTGGAATAAATATAACATGAAACCTATAAAAACAAGAACATTAAAAAAGATACTACCAATCATGGTTACTGGTATTTAGTCTTCATGGTCATTGAGATGCCTGCTACATCCTATTTTTGTCATCCATATTCTTTTTCATATTTCCCCTAGTTTGATTGGAAGGACCCTATGTATTGGCCACCTTAAATAGTTATCTAGGGTTGCCTTATGCTCTTACATAATTATATTTTTTAGGATAGGATCCCCTTGCATTCACCTAAGCTTCTTCATCTTGTTCAAGCCATTTGTGATCTTTTTTGAATGCCTTATCCAGCTCTAGATTAAGCATACTAATTGGATTTTTTTATATATCACCTCCTCTATTTCCCATACCATCTCTAGATGGGATGACATCCCTAATTGCCTTAATGTCCTTTTTATCCCTCTCAAAAAAAATTCCTAGATTTTAATTCTCCCATTTAGATCCTTAAGTTTCTATTTAAGGTTCCAACTGACCTAATCTTTTTTTTCAAAAAGGACCAGTACATTACCCCTTTTTTAATTCATTATCATAAAAATTAATTCAATTCATTACCTCATATTCATCCCCTATTAATTATAGGGAATCATTAACAAGGTTTAAGATATCCTCATCTTCTAAATGAATAGGGGAGGGTTCCACATCATCATTAGACATGATGAGTTTTATTTTAAACCCCCTCAATTCCTTACTTTTCTTACTCTCCAAAATTTAGGTGATGGTTATCTTATAATATTAAGAATATATTTTGGATATGTATTTATAATTGTCTACATTTTCCCTCTCTAATACATTTATATCCCCCTCCTCAATGACCACCCAATTGTTAGTCTAGGCGTTGGCCCCCTTGACCAGTAATATATGAGGGCCTAGTCAATAATTAAATATGAGGTGTCACCCTAGTAGGCCTCCATGGATGATTCAAGAGATATCAATAGATAAAATGGAAAGATAAGGACAAAATTTTTATTGAAATGGTTGAGAAATAAAAAATGGTTAGAATGCACCATTCTTTTATTACCTTAAAGAAGTAAGTACCTCATGATTTATAGATAGACATCCAACCATGTGTATGGGAGATTTTCTCTTAAGAATAAATTCTTTAATTTTTTGTCCAGATCATAATTCTTGAAGAATTATTTTATTAGATAACCCTTATGATGATTATCCTTATATTCCTTGGTGTCATTTAGTGACATTATAGTAGCAACTACAATTCTTTCCTCTGAAATAATTATTTCAACTCCCATCATGTGGACTACATTTTTTCTCTAAGATTTAACAAAGTCAATAGAGATATTAGGGTCATGCCTAATGAATCAATCCATGTACATTATAAGACCACATGAATCACTTATTATTATAATATTTAAAAAAATTAATAAAGATCTTAGGTTCATTCCCTATTAGAGTCATTTAATATCTCTAATAAAATATTAATGTATGAAACTTTGGGTAGTAGGTGAGCTAAAAATTACACACAAAAAATCATAATGCATAAATGAGTCAAGTATTATATAGAATGGCTTACGTAGGAGAGGTAAAAAAAGATTGAATGGGTAAATCCCACATGACAAGTGGCAGTGGTCAAAATAGTCCTATACCTAGAATAACCAATCAAGGCTTACTGCCACTTAGACTGTAACTCCTCATTGACAAGTGTAAACATATGCAAGATGAAATAAAAAATTTGAAGGTAAAAAATTGGATAAAACATTGAATATCACCCCCATGAAGCATAAATTATGTGGGTAGAATAATTGGGTCCCTACAATGAGGCTTGATGAGGTACCCAAGTACAATACAACTCCCATAAAGTAGAGAAAAAGAGAAAACCCATAGGAAAAACCTCCTCCACTAAAATAAAGAAAAGAGAAATAGTGCAAACTCTAAGGATGTTAGGAAAAAATAAGAATAAATCCATAATTGAGAGAAAAATATTAGATAGAGAGATGAAATAAGAAGGCCCCATATAAGATGTTGAAGCTACCGATAGTAGATCTTGTAAAATGATGAATGTCACTGATGAGATCCTCTACCAAAAGACTAAAAAAGATACATATTCATTAAATAATGTTTTTTTAATTTTTAAAAATTAATAACATGATGTTTTTACTAAGATTTTGACCATTTCATAATGGAATATGAAGGAAGTAGTACAAAGATATTTGAAAGAGGTCATGTTGACAAATTTGCCACCATTGGTCAAAGTTTTTATGTGAAAGTTTTAAATAATAATAAATTAATGTATTAAAGGTAAAAAAAATTATTAATAAAATCATAAAACATTAATAAGTCGAAATTCATGATCAATAATAACTCACAAGTCAAATTTTTGATAAAGGTTTCTTTTATTCCTCTAACAAGCTATTTACAAGTTATTGAAGGCGATTTTCAAATGCTCAATGCATGAAGGTGAAGAGGATTTGGATAAAAAATTATTAAGGTTGTTTTATTTCTCCTATTACCTAAATATTAAATTAATTTTTCTTATGCTATAATCACTTCAATTTATGAAATTTTCTTAAGAACAACAAGTGCTCTAAAACCCTTCTTAAACCCTAATGGTTCAATTTTAAGCAATTTGTTTTAATTTTTGAGTTATTTTTTACAAAATAAATATGATTTTATATATTATTTGGAATATAATAATTTTTTACTATTTAATAAATAAATATTTCATGGAAAATAACTGATAAAGGTAAAGAATCAAGCATCAGCGTTTTAAGCAAACAAGAGAGATAGTCACAAAAGTCATGTTTTGAGTGGTTTAAGTGATTTTTTAAGCACATTAAATTATTTTAATGATAATATGGGTTATTAAATTTAATAATTAAAATATAATTAGGTATTTATTCCTCATAAAACTCAATAAAATATCAAAATACAAACCTACAAGCGTTCACAAATCGAATTGAGCATGCTAGTCAACACCAAAAAGTGCATATTTTGAGTTTTTGAAAATTAAAACCCTTGAAATTTTAAATAGAGGTATTATTTTATTTATATTAATGTTTAAAATAATTTTATAGTCCATAATTTAATTTATTATATATAAAATGTCAATATAAAATTTTGATCATGAAGGGAATGAAGGTTTCTTCACTATTTTACTCACAAATGGAGTTGGAAATGGGTATTTTAGGTCCATAAAATTGAAAAAAATAATTTTATAGTGTTAATAATTAATTTATAGGTATAAATAAATTATAATTTAATGAAAATAAATTCAAAATAAGCTTACCACATTGAAAAACATCTCCAGGTCATCCCTAAGACAACAAACAGACACATTTTTATGAATTTTATTAGGGAGTTTGGTGAATAATTTTGGATATTTTAAGAATTTTATAGGTATTAATATTTATACCCATTAAAAAATAATATGATAAGTTTTTTTTATATAATTAACTAATTTTTAGACCCCCTAATCCAAATCAAGGTTTCTTGAGAATAAGAGAGCATATGAGAGTATAAAATGGTCTTTTCTGGAGTTGTACATTGAGTTTAGAGATAAAATTTTGTTTTAAGGTCTGTGAATCCATGTTTATTATGTTAAAATAATATTTTTCTCCTTATATATTCTAATTATGAATATCCATCAAGTTTTTAGGTGCATTCAAGAAGCTTGTCAAAGTTGCATGAGATAGGCATATGGAAGAAGACCCAATTTGAAGAGCTGATATGGTCGTCATAAAGTGAAAAATTATCAAAAATATTTAGTTTATAATTAAACAACTACATTATTCCCTATATCTAACTATGGCACCCTATTTTGGTTTAAATTTATCAAGTTTAAGTCAACAACAAGAATCTTCAGTTAGCCCTAAAAAAGTGGAGTTCAAAACATGCAAAAGTGGAGAAGGGGAGTTCAAGTTTGGTAAATATTTGAGGAAATATTTTAATTTAAAATAATAATTATAACATCATCATGCAATTCCTCTCTTACTACACCCCATTTGAACTAAATTTAGAAAATTAAAAAAAGTCAAGTTGTATGCAAGTTGCATGTAAGATAGCTCAAGTTGAACTGTAGGTGTGAAGTCAAAATAAGTCTATTAGAATCAAGATGAAAGTGGATGTAACTAATATAGCTAAATTATAAATTTAAGATGCATAAAATACCAAGAGGAGATAACTAAAAGAATAGAAAGAGTTAACTAAAGAAAATCAAAAGTCACATGTAAGATCATAGAGAGTTAACTATTGTCACTTGGATTTGCACCTTTTGAGGAGATAAAAAGATATTATCATCCATGTGGAACAATGGAATCACCAATATTCTTGTAGGAAGCCTAAGGAATGAGGTGAGTCTCTAGATAGTGCTATCTTCCTTGATGTACCACTTAGGATTAAACCTAAAACTAAACTTAGCGGGGTGAAAAGGGAGAAAGATAACTAAAAGCAAATCTAAACTAAGGAGGTGATGAACCAAATCAATTTTATGACTTCCAACCAATTAAATTCTACACTTGAGACCAAAAAATAAACTAAAACATACACTCCTTCAATCTTCATCTTCTCACATCAATGTTACATTGTGAGGTCATGGATGAATATGCAAAGCTAGGACAACTACACAAGAGCAATTGAATGGAACTAATTAAAATACTAACTCACTCAACATTTGACATCTCCTAAAATACTTCACATGCTCTGAAAGAAAATTTTTCCAACTACAAACAAGGTGTAAGAATGAGACTACTAGGAATCTATAATCTTCACTAAATAAGATTTATCATTAAAGTGGAACAAAAATATGAATAGTCATGAAGAGGTAACACTTAGTCATTTAATTTATAAAAGGGTATACAAATGAGAAGGGATTCTCCATACTTAGGTGTAGCATCCTCTACAATTCCAAAATGGCTAACTCTTATAGAGTTTGAGAGATAAAGAGAAGAAAAGAAGTCCATGGGTCACAAGGACACTTGTCAAGATGATAAAAGGAGTTAATTGTAAATTTTATAATAAAATGGTATGAACCATGCAGGGTCATGAAGTAAAAATGTCAATCCAAGTCATCAAATTTATGCAAAGTGGCACAAAACTCTTCTTTTTGCATAGAAAACTATCTTCATGATTGGAGCTATTTTTATATCCCATAACTAATGAGTATCAAGTAAAACTATTTTAATTTAATGGGAGACCACCATGAATTACTCTCCATGCATTAGTTTCATGCATGGTCCTTTAGAATCCTCTGAAAGGGAACCATCATCATCTGTTGTCTAGAAAACTACCCTCTCATGCACCCTACACACTTGGCATCCAAAATGCCTTAAATTTTCCATGAAAATTCTTAAAAATATTTTTTTGACATGTTTAAATACTCCAAATATACTTGGAATCATGAAGGGTTCCTTAAAAGGCCATCCACTTGATGTTTTCACACTTCTCTCTAGCTTGTGTAATATGTCAGATTTGACTTGTTGAGTTGAATCACCTAGTTAGAGAGCTTATAAGATGTTTTAGGGAATTAAATTAATATGGGGAGTTATATTATGTCTTAATATTCCACCCAAACTTATTGTCATCTCTTGAATCTTCATATAGCCTACAGAACACATAAAACAATGAGAAAACCCCTATTTCTACCCCCATCTATACAATTCCATAGAAACCAAAATGTGTGGATCATATTGGGTGAGTCATCTCAAATTTCCCTAAGGTTTAATGAGCTAAATACTCCCCTAGACTAGAATTCTGACTCAATATTCCCAAAGTGGTCACTAAGAAGGGTTTAGTAGGGTTTTAGACCTATTTTTGGTAGTAGGCATTGTTCATAATTTTTTCACATTCAAGTTTCAATCCAATACCAAAAAATAGTTTATAGGTACCTCCTAAAACTCCTAAAATATTATATATTCTCCATGCAAATCCTTAGCAAAGATATGAGCAATCTAAAACACTTATTCAAGCTTGTTTTCATCTTTCTTCCATGCTTGAGCTATCTCTAAGCCAAAATTAATATTATTGAAAGTTTATTTTCATAAAAAATGATTATAAATGTCTAAATACATTTAATAAACATTCCAAAATAATTTTTATATGTCATCAAGTGATTGAAATGTAGATAGACCCCAAATTGGCTCCAAGTCTCCTCAAGCCTTAATGGGCTTAGCATACACCCTACTAGTTTAGACAACTTGGGATGATATTTCATGGTTATTATGATTTATTATGCATTTTCACACCTCATTAAATATATAAATACATCACATAACATTTCAAACACTCATTTTCATCTTTTCCTCTCATTTACCAATTAGGCTTGGTGAAAGCTTACCTAATTAGACTGTGTGCATGAACAATTAGGTCACCCTAAGGGCTTAGAGATTGTATGAGTGTTAATAATAATCCATAAATTTTTAATACACATCACCTAATTTTCATTGAAAATCCCAAGGCCCTATCTTAGGTCCTTTACTCATTTTGGCATCTTTTGCTTGCCTTGCCAAAGTTCTAATTTTCATGACTAGCTGACCTATAGAAAAAGCTAATGAGGTATATACTTCCTTTTAAAATAAAAATTAAGTTTTTTTAAGTTTTATAAGGTAATAATTATGATATATACCAAATTTAAATGTCATAATCCCTCATTTAGGTAGCTAACCAACTAAAGTTATCTAAAAAAAGGCCTCAAAAACCCTATTTTCCTATCTTTTCTCCTTTCCACCTAAGAATGATTTTTAAATAAATATATCCAATGTTATTAGTTATTACCATTATTATACATACCTTAAATTAATTCTCAATAAACTTTACATTCACTCAAAAACTATTCTTATCCTTTATATCCTTCACTCTTACCTAGTGAGCAAAGAGCTCCTTAGTGCAATTGCATGAACTACAACTTTTGGGCTAAGAAGAAAAGTAGATACTTATATTGAAAAGAGTCTTGGATATTTTGAAATTAATTTAATACTTAATAATTAAAAAAATAATTTTTTTTCTAAACTTTCACTCTGTCTTAGCAACTCCATCCCTTTACCATTCAATCATGCTCAAGGCTACACAAGGACTATTATGGATGAACATATGGTTTCAAGAGATCTATATAGACTTTTTCACATTTATTAAGGATATTTTAAGTACTAATCAGCCTTATGAGGATGATAAAAAACTTATTAATCCTATTAACCAAGCTTATATCCCTTCAAGTGCACCTTGGTTCACAAACTAAGAACCCTTCCTATGACTAAAGTACCTTGGCCTTTTGGACCTACTTATAGGTGTAGTTGCATGTTTTGGGCATGATAAAAGGGAATAAAAACTCCTTTATTCCATTATAATAATTAATCATGTTTATTTCCTTTATTTTCATGATTTCCTAACACCTTGCCAATGATGACTATGTCAAAACCATGACTATTTTTCTTGTAGTAAATGCCCCTGTTATAGGTACATCTCAGGCCCTTGAAGGGGGTTACATAGACTTGGTTTCATGTTTGAATATCATTAAAGTGTTCATGACTTTTAATAATTTGACCACAAGTTTTTATCATCATCAAAACTTTTATATACCCTTACCATGTCTCTTGAAATCATAAATTGAGTTCCTTCCCCTTTTACAATGAAACCCTACCCTTAAGGTTCATGTAGGTGCTTATAAGATGCTACTAAGTTTGATAATGATTATTATGGACCTTAAATGAGTATCTATAGGTTAAAACATATGTATTTTAACTATTATATATTTTTAAAGTCTTAAAACAACATTCAAATATCAAAAATGGGTCACTATCCTATTGACTAAGATACCTTTCCCTATGTATGGACACCTATAGGTGTGCTTGAGACATGAAACATTTATTACACATAACCCTAATGATTTTAATAATCATATATGTATTACTACATACATTGGAACATTTAAAACATTAATGCAATTTTCATTTTTATTTTAATATATCAAAAGCCATTCAGATTACTCAAAACTGTAGATGCCACTGTCTGAAATCAGTGCAGGAAAGTGCACTTTTGGACCCTTCAAAAACTAACTTCCATTTATCATCTTCCCCTAAAATTTCGTATGTATATTTTATATTTCATTATTTTCATGATAAAAATATTTATATTTCTTAAAATAATTTTAAATAATGTTTTGTAAGGCCTACAAAAACCTCGTGGAGCTTCGTTTACTCAGTTTAGAGATTGTATCCCTGTCTCAATCTTTTTGTGCTTGAGGGAAATTTCTCACATATGACCTAAAAATTAACATAATATCCATATGTGTTAATGTATACCCATAATTTAATGTCTTATAATAAATTTTGAAGTTGATTCAACATCTCCTTATATCTATTCTCAGTCCTCTACTCATGTCACCTGAAAGTGACTCTTCTAGTGCGTACGCAACAAGTATGGAATTAGGTAGTAGACATGGTTTTGAAGTTTAAAACGAGTTTATATATTATTATACAACATTAAATATAATTTCACACTATTATATATGTGAAAAAAGAAAAAATATCTCCCTCCTAGCCTGAAATAACCCATGAGAGTACATCTACCTACTCATTAATGGTTATCTAATATGTGAAAGTTGTATATGACTACAACTCATGGGGATTTTCCTTTAAGAATGAAGTTAAAATGTAAGATTTATTTGGATAACATTTAAATTTTTTGAATATAATTATCAAAACCCTCTAAAAACACTTGCAAATCATGGGAAAAAATAAGAAATAATGGAAAACTACCAACAACACAGAATGGACTAGTTTGCAAAATTGAGGCTATTAACTCATTAAAACAACTTGAAACTTTAAAAAAATAATTATAAGTGTTATATAATGAGTCTAAAATCATTTTTAGCAAACATGAATGAGTTTTTTGCATGGATATATTCAAACCAAGAGAAAATTGATAGCGTACACAAATTAGTAGGTAGTTTTTGAAGCTAAACTTCAAATGGATGGTTCATAAATAATGGTTCACCAAAATAAAACTTATTTATATTAAAATATATATAATTTATTTTAATATCACCTCCTAGAAGCATTTGAATTGAAACCTTTTGTGTGGATCGTATCAAGCAAAAACCTGAGTGTCACTTCAATCTACCAAGAAGGGTAAAAATGCAATAGAATGGTTTTGGTCCAAAAATGGAAATTCCAAAGAAAATAAAGAATTTAAATGAGTTTTGGGAATTTTAAGATAAACTATTCACCATTTTTCAAGTGGAACACTTCCAAAGGAAGCTATACAAGTAACAAACTTTTCCATTTCTTTAAGAAATTTGACTTTTTTTCTAATGAACCTACAAATTTCAGTTTTTTCAATTACTTAAGACATTTTTTGAAACATGGGGCATGAAATAATATATTTTTACCTTAAAATTTCCAAATAAACATGTATAAAGAATTAAATTCAATATTTTGACACCTAAAATGACCCAAAAATGATACATGAACCTAGAAACTAATTAACCAAAGCCAGTGCAATATTGATTGAAATAAAATCACCTATATAAAACCTCATGAAAATACATTATACCCACATTATAGTCCTAAAAATCATGTTTTTGACTAAGAGTTCCCTAATTTGACTTAGAAGTAAAATTTGGTCAACATTAACTCAGGATTTAAGATGTATGAATAGCCCTTTAGCTTGACAACTCTCCATCTCTCCCATATCACACCATTTAAAAAAAATAAGGTCCAAAATCCAATATTTTATGTTAGGATTTGGTGTATTTAAAATTTAATTTCATGTTTGAGTTGAAGTTGGAGTTACAATGGAGTTAACCTAACTAGCATGTGGAACTCTATCCTATTTTTGGAGCTTATTGTCTTCTCTCTCTTCTTCTATTATATATTTATTTTATTTTGGATAAGTATCATGATCATATTATGTTTTTATATTATATAAAATCTACCAATAAAAATCCTACATCACCTTTGAATAAATAAAGTGTTATATTTTCTTCCATTCTCAAGATTTCATGAAGTGTGTGTTTATTATTCATTGATAGAACTTAGTGAATTACTCTATTTCTTAGGTTTATGTCTGAATACTTCACCTTTATTTAGAAAATTATAAATATTATAGGTCATATTGAGTGTTTAATTCTATTTTCTACCGAATCCATAAGTGAATTCAAACATTGTTCATTCCTTCTTAGCTAGTGTGAGTGTTTGCTAGGATCTCTATGTGAAAGTCTGAAGCAAGAGCAATTGTATGAGAATGAAGTGAATGTGTGTATGTTTATCTATATTATAAACTATGTAAATTATAGGAATAATTTAATTTATTATTGGTTTATCACCCTAATTTTCAATTTTCATTTAGATTTTTCAGCTTTAGCATTATCCTTCTACACTTTTCCTAGTCAAGAAAGCACATAATTAGATAGTTTAGATAGAATTACGTGAGTGTAACAAAAGGAAAAATAACTTAATCTATATATTATCTAAAATCAAATATCTCAAACTTTTTACATTTTCCATTTTATCAAAAAAGTGAGAATAGGCACACATTCTTAGTAGGGTGCACTTCTAAGTGATAACAGGTCCAAAAACAAGGTGTGGCATAGGTATATCAAGATCATCCATAAGAAATGAATTTAATGCCACTGAGGTAAAACTATGAGGAGTAAATGTAACATTAATTTTAATAATTCCCATGTGAATAGGAGAGATCATATCAACAACCATCAAGACTAAATAAGATGATGCAGATGAATCACATAGATATATAATATGAATATCTAAAAGAACATATGAGTCATCAAAGGTCTCAAATTTTGTACTCACACTAGAAATAGTAGACTCATATGAAGTAAAATTCTATGAAGGATATATAAGAACACCATACTAAATTAGGATGGAAGTAAAATCCATAATGGGAATGTTGAGGTCAAGTAAAATCCCATCCTATAATGGTGAATTGGCATAAGGCAGAGGATAATCCAAAAATAATATGTCATCATAGGAAATAAGAATATGATGAGGGAGTAAAATAATATATGATGAGACTATAGGAAGAGGAGGAGGAAGATTGATATAAATATTAATAGGATCTCTAGAAATAGACTATAGGATGCTCCAAATAGTGAAGGGACACTTTATATGCTATACATGGAAATAAATATCCATGGAAAAATGTAACAACAAGGTAACAAGAACCTTGCCACAAGTATTATCACACTTATCAAATTGACAAGGATTAGGGGGAGAAAGAATCTATCTATATAGGCATAGGATATGACTCTTTCTTGTAAGCAAGTGTTTCATACACACACACCAAGAAGCATAGTTGGTCTTTACAATAAAAACCATTTTTGTAGAATCAAATCTCCTCATCTACTAGTATCTCTCAAGTGGAGTCAACATGACCAAAATAAGACACTAAATAAGTGCAATGATAAAAAACACTACACAAGTGATAATGCATGCTTGATGAATGGACATTATGCTTAGCTGAAAATGTATATAAGAGTACAAGATAAATTAGTGAAAATGACACCAAAGTGGCACACAAATCATAGAAAATGATTGTGCACACAAGAGAAAAAGTAGGGCCCTTATAAACCCCTATAATATAATCAATAATGACCCCCAAAAGTTTTCAATTATAATGTATGATTAATGTGAGGACATCAAAATTAATTGATAATGTATCTAGATAGGTAAGAACAAATAGTTCACAAGTGATAATACACATCTCAATGAATGGATGGAAAGAAAATCTAATGATGTGTCCAATGTGAATGTCTAATTTGTGCAGTGATCACCAAATGACTAAACATAAATATGCAAACAAGTGAAATAGGAAGATGTTAGGCTCTATATATAATGTGTTTAATAAGAGTATAAGGTAAGTGCTAAACAAAAGTCCATGACGTAAAGGTCTAGGGGTGGCATCCCCTAGTGGGGTCAAGGGTTAGTTCCCCATTTTGGGTTTGGAGGAAGTTCCCCTGATGCAAAATGTAATTTGAAGCTTGCATGGCCCTTAGAATTTCCCAAAATCCACCAATTTTATCCAAAAAAATGGCCCCCAAAATAGACATCAGTTACCAACAAAAATGCATCCAAATAAGGGGTACAAACAAGAGATTTAAATAGAAATCAATGAGAGAAGGATAAAATAAGGCTTGATTATGAGGGGGTTTGGACACCTACCAAACTAGACCTCACCCTTCATCTTTGATAGGTAAAATATGAGAAGAGTAAAAAAAAGGACCAAGAAAAACTATCTTTTACAATTTATCCTTAAGTCTCCCAAATATAATATATTATTTTTATAGAAAAAAATCAAAAAATAGAGTGCCAAATGATACTTTTTTATTAAAATAATAATAAAAAATAACAAACTCAACCCATTGAAAAACAACCCCACCATCATTTTACTAACTCTCCTTATGTTTCCTACTAAACATCTCCACAACCTTTAAAAAATTACTATATGTTCAAAATTGACTTTATAAAAAATTGCAAGATTTTGTAAAGGTAATAAAAAAATCCTACACACAAAATAAAGCTAAAAACACTTTTAAAATAAAAATACCATCAATTTATCCCATACATGGTTTTGAATCTATATTATATGAAAGAAGTTGTATTTACAAAAAGAAAAGGTGTTTACCAGTAGAATAGTTAAATGGGAGGGGTGCGAGGAGATCCTATAAGTGAATGGAGGTCCCAAAGGGTTTGGAATGTGGAAAGGGTAATGTGGAGGCTGAAGGTAAACTATTTTTGATCAAAAACATAGGATTTATTTTAGAATGAAGTTTTGAGCATGATCAAGAGGTTTAGAACATAGGTCCAAGGTATCAGTCATTCATTTCATCTTTAGATAATTACATGACATATTAAGGTAGTTGGTTTGTATGGTGATTGGTTCCATATGGTGTGTCTAATGGATCTCATTGATTTTACATAGAATAGGTCATGGAATAGAGAGATGATGGTTGTAATACCACTATGCACATATTTTATTTGAAAACCAAGATAATAAAAATGTGCCTACATTTTATAAAATTTGTGAAGGTAGTCAAGGTCTATGAGAAATGTCTGAATAACCCTACATATTTGCCAAAAACTAAAAAGTCATCCAAGTATATAAGAATGGAAAAGTTGTATTAAAAACCTCCAAAAACACCAAATCCAAACAAAATCCCCAAAAAATAAATAATTTCCATTAGAGAACATGAAAAACACATAAATAATCCATAATTAATTTTCTTATATAGGCCATTTTTTTACAAATTTTGAAGGATGCTGATAAAATCTAAGTAAACCCTCAAAAATAGCTAGTGAATAACAAAAATAACAATGCATACAATGGAATAGACTCACCAAATATTTGAAATGGTATAAAATGTTGTTATTTGATCTATGATACCTTATTAGAGTAATCAAATATCTCTAATAAGTTAGTAATGAATGAAACCCTAGGTAGTAGGCGAGAGCCAAAAATTTCACACATAAAATCAAAATGCATAAATGATCCAAGCCCCATGTAAAATGGCTCACAGAGGAGAGGCAAAAAAATGAGTGAATCTGTAACTCCCAAATGACAAGTATTATAGGTCACATGAAAATTGGTTGTGGTCAAAATATTCCCATATCTAGAATAGCCAGCCAAGGGTGACTCCCACTTGGAATGTAACTCCGCCTTGACAAGTGTACACCTAAGCAAACTATCAAAACAAAAATGAAGGTAAACAAAAAATGGAAAAAAACTACACTAACATCCCCAATTACTCACTCCATGTATATTATAATTCCACATTTTTTTGAAAATTTCCATATTGGGTTGTTTTTTATCAACCTTGTAGGAGATGGGCTCCATTTTGTTCGGTTCACCACCCATGTTTCTATCCATGTAAGATGTATTGGTAATTTTGATCTAAAAAAAATTGTTATGCTAGTTAACTTAGGAATGGGCTTGTGATTCCACTTCTAATGCATGTAAATTATTAACACACGCCTCTTAAAAAGTCTATCCCTTATCCCATACATACTAATGATTACCCTTCTTTGGTAATTGATGTATTTAATAATACAATCATCCATATTTGGGATTAAAAGGTTTTTTTTTGACATGAAATTTGAATCACTATCCATTATAATTGGAATAATCTTCTAATTTTTATATAAGTTATTATTGAATGTTCTCATTATATCTCTATGTCTTGAAATGTGTTTCATCAACCCCCAAGTTGGCCATGAGATTAACACATCCATTTCCTTCTATATGATCATATTTGATGATAAATTCATGAAAGGAATTAAGAAGTCTTATGTCATCCTTTATTTTTTTAATGATTATATAATAAGGGTTTGAATGTATTGGAAGGAATCAAAAAATGTTCATTGATTCCCCTTTAATAACCAACTTTTATAACTTAAGATCAATTGCCAGTCAAATTTCCCACAATACTGCTCTAGCTTCCACCACATGGTTGGTCTATGTTCCTATACCACCAAAAAAGGCTACCACAAAACATCCATTCTAGTCTCTAATAACCCCTATCCTTAATAATTCCTAGGGCAGACTTATCCACTCTATCAAAATTGAGTGTGTACCATCTTTCAGGGGGTTTTCCCACATTACAAGGATCTTATCTTTCTTAAAAGTAGACCCATATAATGGGTTAGGGGGGTTATTATTCCAAAGAGAGAATATGTGATGCAAAACCTCCCCAAATACCTCATTTATTTAGGAGATAAATCCAACCAATTTTCCTTCGTTGCTCTTTGAATTCTCCAAGTTGAGGCTACCACACTTGTTTCTAAAGATGCAATCATTTGTCTCTTTCCAATACCCAAAAATCTCTAAGGTAGACTGAGTCTCCATAAAACTTATAAATTTATAAGTTTATAGGGAGGATTCCATTGCATAATAATATCTCAAATTTATTTTTCATAGACCCAAGGCAAATAGAATTTTTCCACAAAGAATTTGAAATTATTGGCCTCAAACCAACAATCTAGGAACATAAGATTGACAAATTATTCTTTCTTTTTACAAAGATAGCATATGTTGTGGATTTTCAACCCTATTTTTTTGAGGTTATAATATTTTAGGATATTTATTTTTTATGATATCAAAAAGAGGATGTTGACATTATGAATAAGGCATTTGTCCTAGATTTTAAGCCACTATACCCAATTAACCCTAAAATTTAGGTCAAGGATATATCTTGATTTAACCCAGTAATCACCAAAATCCTCTTTATACCAAAGCATCAGGTCCTCTTTAGGATGTATTCCAATTTGAATATAATTTATTTTTATATTGAGTATATTTAGATCCTACAAGGGTATCCCTAAGGTAGCATCTCATTCAAGATCCTTCCAAACTAGACTAGCCTTAGAATTGGTCTAGTAGTCATAAAATTTAACACCAATGGAGGAGATGAAATGACCACTAACATCCTTCCAAATTTCCAAAAATATTAAATGGAAATTTAAAAACCATGGATCATCCCATAATTTGACCTTTTTACCATTGCAAAAATTCTATTTAATGCCTTTACAAATCAAATCTCTATATTTAAGAACCCTTTTCCAAAATAAAGAAACATGATTGGGGACATCCTCCATTAGAATATTGTCCTAATATATTTGATTGAGGTAGTTTGGCCTTATTTTATTTATCTATATACACTCATTCATTATTTCCCATCCCTTCTTATCTATAAGGACCATGTGCATGTTTTTAATCATCCTTATACCTAGAACTCCTAGATATTTTATTCTACACACCTTGTTATAAAACACTAAGGGAAACCAATTAGACTCTTTATTTCTTGACCACAAGAAATTCCTTTATATTTTCTTGATTTTATTATTTATCTTGGTGGGTATGCTAAAAATAAACATTAAATAAATGGGAATACTTTAGAGGGATATTTTAACTATCTATACTTTACCAACCTAAGAAATAATACTCCACTTCTAGCTTGATAGCTTCATTTAAAAATATGCAAAAATGGATTATATATGTTTGATTATAATGTTATGCTAAAAATGGGTATCCCAAATTAGGAATATGGTATCTATTTAATTTGGAAACCTAAAATTATAAAAAAAATTAGTTTTTAATAAATATGGAGTGTAGAGGAGAAATGAGAGTTTTTAGATAAGTTCTCAAATTACCCTCACACTACCACATATTTGTTGAGCAGCAATTTGATTGAATTATACTCTATAATCAAAGCTTATTCCATGACTAGAGTGTCATAAATTAATTATTGGTGATAGATGATATCTAATTGAGGGGTGATTTACATCCCCTTTAACTTCCTAGTCACATTCTACTCCACAAGTTTCCTACTAAGATCTTCCACCATGATAATAAATAGGTAAATGGAGAGGTATCCACCTTACCTAAGACCTCTTTCAAATGATAAAAAATATTTGGGGGAGCCATTAACCATGATCAATAATTTTAAATAATATATGTAGTCCTCTATGATACTCTTGAATTTTTTTTATTAAAACCTAGCTTGTCAAGGATTTTATCCCATAATTTGCATGAAACTTGTCATATAGCTTATTTAGGTCAATATTGAAAAATATTCCCATTATTTGAGAGTATTTAATGGAGTGAATAGTTTCATGGGCTAGAATAATTCCATAAGTAATCTAAATTCCTACCACAAAGGCCCCTTACTATTCTAAGATAATTTTAGGTAAAAGATGTTACAATGTAAGGAGAAAAGTTTTGGTGTGTGTGTGTGTGTGTGTGTGTGTGTGTGTGTGTGTGTGTGTGTGTGTGTGTGGTGTGTGTGTGTGTGTGTGTGTGTGTGTGTGTGTGTGTGTGTGTGTGTGTGTGTGTGTGTGTGTGTGTGTGTGTGTGTGTGTGTGTGTGTGTGTGTGTGTGTGTGTGTGTGTGTGTGTGTGTGTGTGTGTGTGTGTGTGTGTGTGTGTGTGTGTGTGTGTGTGTGTGTGTGTGTGTGTGTGTGTATTATAGATATTTTTCATAAAATAATCAACATATAATATTTTAATTGATTGGATCTATTTTATTAAGAAGAATAAGTAAAGTGTTATTGAGATCCTCGAGAATATTACCAGTTCTATAGAATTATCACACCACAACCACAACCTCATTTTCAATAATGTCCTAAAAATGGTTGAAGAATATAAGGGAAATCCATTAATTCCATTCACCTTTTATCCTTCAATGGATAATAATACAAATTTAACCACTTCTAGCATTGGATATCTAAGAATTTATATATTATCCTATGGGTTGATCACTTTGTCAAAGAATTCATTCTCACTATTTATTAACAATGATGAATGTCCAAAAGGATGCCTCTTGAAAAATGAAACAATCTCAAATTTCACTGCCATTACTTTTTAGTATAATTTACCATCTTCCATAATTAGTTACTTTATCATGATAGCACATTTATTCTTGTTACTTGATAGGTGAAAAAACATAGTATTTTTTTAACTCCTTTTAGACAAATGTTTCTTAAAATCTATCTCCCCTTATTTTTATTCTAGAGTATGGAAGTGCTAGAGAAGATCATTTTATTTTTTGAGTGTATCTTGACTAACTTCCTTATAATTCAATTCTATCTCTATTTTTTTAGATTATATTTTATGTTCCCTTTTTTCAAAAATGTTTCCAAACACTTCCTTATTCCATATTTTTAGTTTATAAGATTTTGAGAGAGGATAATCATGTTTGATCCCTAAATCTCCTAATAATATTTCATTAATTCAACTAGACATGGTTGATGTAGCCACATCTTCTCAAGCTAGGGAAGGTTCTTCATCTTGTTAACTTTTTATTCATAATACACCACTAGGTTATGGTCTGAGCCTACTCTTCAAAGAGTGATTAGTGTGGAAAAAAATTTAAAATCCAATTTCAATAGAAATAGGACTCTATCTATCCTTATTTGAATATTTTTGTCTCTAATTACACTATTAGTCCATGTGAACTTGTAAATACAAAGGTCCACATCAATTAGGTCATTAGTGAAGTCATTGAGGTGTACCATGTTATAATTGTAGTCTTGGATACCATATTTATTCTTCAAGGGATAAATGATATTTTTGAAATACATATACACCATCCATTTCCATTTAACACTATTCAATCATAAAGTACTTAACTCATTATATCTCTATGTCTTGAAATGTGTTTCATCAACCCCCAAGTTGGCTATGAGATTAACACATCCATTTTCTTTTGTGTAATCATATTTGGTGATAAATTAATGAATGGAACTAAGAAGTCTTATTTCATCCTTTATATTATTAATGATGGTCTAATAAGGGTTTGAATGTCTTTAAAGGAATCAAAAAATGTTCATCGATTCCCCTTAAATAACCAACTTTTATAACTTAAGATCAATTTCCAATCAAATTCCCCACAATACTGCTCTAGCTTCTACCACATGGTTGGTCTATGTTCCCATACCACCAACAAATGCTACCACAAAAAATAAATTATAGTCTCTAATAACCCCTCCCCTTCAAAAGTACTAGGGTAGACTTAGACACACCTTCAAAATTGAGTGTGTACCATCTTTCTAAGGGTTTTCCAACATTACAAGGCTCCTATATTTCATAAAAATAGAACCATATAAAGGGTTAGGGGAGTTAATATTCTAAAGAGACAATATGTGATGGAAAACCTCCCCAGATATGTCACTTTTTAAGGATATAAATCCAACAAATTTTCCTTTATTTCTCTTTGAATTCTCCAAGTTGAGGCTACCACACTTGTTTCTAAAGATGCAATCATTTATCTCTTTCCAATACCCAAAAATGTCTAAGGTAGATTGAGTCTCCATAAACATTATAGAATTATTAGTTTATAGGGAGGATTCCATTACATAATAATATCTCAAATTGAGTTTTCATAGACCCAAGACAAATATAATTTTTCCACAAAGAATTTGAAAGTATTGGCCTCAAACCAACAATCTAGGAACATAAGATTGACAGATTATTCTTCCTTTTTACAAAGATAGCATATGTTGTGGATTTTTAACCCTCTTTTTTTGAGGTTATAATATGTTATGATATTTATTTTTTAGGATATCAAAAATAGGATGTTGACATTAGGAATAAGGCACTTATCCTAGAGTTTAAGCCACTAGACCCCATTAACCCTGAAATCTCGATCAAGGATATATCTTTATTTAACAAAGTAATCACCAAAATCCTCTTTGTACCAAATCATCAGGTCCTCTTTAGGATGTATTCCAATGTGAATATAATTTAGTTTTATATTGAGTATATTTAGATCCCAAAGGGGTATCCCTAAAGTAGCATCCCATTCAAGATCCTTCCAAACTAGACCTGCCTCAAAATGGGTCTAGTAGTCATAAAATTTAGCACTAATGGAGGAGATGAAATGACCACAGACATCCCTCCAAATTTCCAAAAATATTAAATTTAAATTAAAAAACCATGGATCATCACAAAATTTGACCTTTTTACCATTGTCAACAGTCCATTTAATGCCTTTACAAATCAAATCTTTATATTTAAGAACCCTTTTACAAAATAAAAAAACATGAGGGGGGACATCCTCTATTATAATATTATCCTAATATCTTTTACTAAGGTAGTTTTACCTTATTTTATTTATCTATATAAACTCCTCCTTCCTATTTTCCACCCCTAATTATCTACAAGATCCCTATGCATGTTTTTAATCATCCTTATCCCCAGAACTCCTAGATATTTTTTTCTACACACCTTGTTGTAGTACACTAAGGGAACCAATTAGACTCTTTATTGCTTGACCACAATAAATTACTTTGTATTTTATCTATTCTATTAGTTATCTTGGTAGGTATGATAAAAATAAATATCCAATAAATTGGCATACTTTAGAGGGAGATTTTAACTATCTAGACTTTACCAACCTAAGAAATAATACTCCACTTCTAGCTTGATAGCTTCTTTTACAACATATCCAAAAATGGATTCCATATGTTTGATTCTAATGTTATGATTTAAATGTGTATCCCAAAGTAGTAATATGGTATCTCTTTAATTTAGAAATGTAAAATTATATAAATATTAGGTTTCAATAAATATGGAGTGTGGAGGAGAAATGAGAGTTTTTAGATAAGTTTTGAAATTACCCTGACACCACCACATATTTGTTGAGCACCAATTTGATGGAATTATATTATATAATCAGAGCTTATTCCATGACTAAAGTTTCATCAATGAATTATTGGTGAGAGATGATATCCAATTGAGGGGTGATTTACATCCCTTTTAACTTCTTAGTCACATTGGAATCCACAAGTTTCCTACCAAGATCTTCCACCATGATAATTAATAGGTAAAGGGAGAGGTGACCACCTTATCTAAGACCTCTTTCAAATTATAAAAAATATTTGGGGGAGCCATTAACCATGATCAATACTTTTAAAGAATATATATAGTCCCCTATGATACTCTTGAATTTTTTATTAAAACCCAAATTGTCAAGGATTTAATCCAATAATTTGCATGAAACTTTATCAAATACTTTATTTAGGTCAATATTGAGAAATATTACCATTATTTTAAAGCATTTAATGGAGTGAATAGTTTCATGGGATATAATAATTCCATAAGTAATCTACATTCCTACCACAAAGGCCCCTTACTATTCTAAGATAATTTTGGCTAAAGGATGTTACAATGTAAGGAGAAAAGTTTTGGCATAGATATTGTAGATAATTTTGCATAAAATAATCCACATATAATATTTTGATAGATTTTCCCCATTTTCTTTAGAAGAATAAGTAAATGTTATTGAGATCCTTGGGAATATTACTAGTTCTATAGAATTATCACACCACCAACACAACCTCATTTTCAATAATATCCTAAAAAGGGTTGAATAATATAAAGAAAATCCATTAATACCATTCACTTTTTATCCTTAAATGGATAATAATACAAACTTAACTTCTTCTAGCATTGGATATCTAAGAATTTATATATTATCCTATGGGTTGATCACTTTGTCAAAGATCTCAATGAATTCATTCTCACTATTTATTAGTAATGATGAGTGTCCAAAAGGATGCCTCTTGAAAAAGGAAACAATCTCACATTTAACTTCCATTACTTTTTAGCATAATTTACCATCTTCCATAATTAGTTACTTTATCATGATAACACATTTATTCTTATTTCTTGATAGGTAAAAAAACTTAGTATTTTTTTTACCTCCTTATAGACAAATATTTCTTAACATCTATCTCCAATATGTACCTTATTTTTATTATAAAGTATTGAAGTGGTAGAGAATATCATTTTATTTTTGGACTGTATCTTGACTCACTTCCTTATAATGCATTTTTATCTCTATTTTTTTAGATTATATTTTATGTTCCTTTTTGTCAAAATATTTCTAGACACTTATGTATTCCATATTTTTAGTTTATAATCTTTTGAGAGAGGATAAATATGTTTGATCCCTAAACCTCCTCCTTAAAATAATATTTCATTGATTCAACTAGCCCTGGTTGATGTAGCCACATCTTCTCAAACTAAAAGGGAAGGTTCTTCATCTTGTTAACTTTTTATTCACAATACACCACTAGGTTTTGGTCTAAGCCTGCTCTTGGGAGAGTGGTTAGTGTGCCAAAATTTTTAAAATACAATTTCAATATAAATAGGACTCTATCTAGCCTTATTTAAATATTTTTATATCTAATTATATTATTAGTCCATGTGAACTTGTAAATACAAATGTGCACATCAATTAGGCCATTAGTGGATATGAAGTTATTGAGGTGTACCATGTTGTAATTGTAGTCTTGGATACCATATTTATTATTTGAGGGATAAATGATAGTTTTGAGATACCTTTACACCATATATTTCCATTTAACACTATTCAATCTGAAGGTAATTAACTCACCCCTAAGCAACTTATTGCTAGTTCGAGTGTTAAGCCATAGATATTAGACAAAATCCATTGAGAGTTGTTAAGTTTGATATAAAATAAGATAACCATATAGTGGCATTTTATTATAAAATTTTCACCATCAAATTTTTTTTATTCCAAAACATCACAATACCCATGAATCCCCCATCATACCTACCTTGACATAGGTAGAGCCTTTATGATACAGTCTCTAGATTTATCTAGATTAACTATAGATAACTTAGTATATTGTAAAATTAAAATATCGAACCTATGATTTAGTATTATATTACTAAATTTTCTATGTTTATTGTTATTATTAATCCTTATAACATTCCAATATATGACTTTCATTTTTTAAGATCTAGGAAAATCTTACCCAGCTTTAAAGTCTGTTAGGTTCCTTTATCCACCTCTTTACCCATTTCCAAGTTATTAGCTTTATGAACATGAATTATGCGTTTGGATTTAGGATCCTCTCCAAAATCCACCTTATTTTTATAGGTGTTTACCTTATTAAATTGAGTCCATTGTTCTTATTCATGAGAAGTAATCTCTTCCTCCTCAAGCTTTAAAGCTCAGTATTGGATAAATTATGTAGTGCCTTAGAACTATCCATTGGAACACATGATAGGGCTTTAAGTGACCTTATTTATATCTTTTTTCATAGGGTAAGATCCCAACATTTATTATAAAAGATATAGATGAGATATTAATATGAGAAACTCCTTCCTTTTTTAAGGGCCTTTTTCCCCTAAGGATATGGTTGAGTGCATCACAACCATAGGTGTCAACAACCCCCATCTCTGGTAAGGGTGGTTGAATTTATCAATAGATAATTTTGACCCAACATAAATTCTTTGAGGAAGTGGGATAACTATAAATAGAAGCCCAAGGGTCAGATTAAAGTAGTAGGCTTGTCAAATAACTTTTTATTCATCAAATTCACAAACATAAAATACTTTGTTAAGGATCTAACATGAGTCCCATCATTTATGGGAAATTCTAATCTCAATATCAAAAAATGTAAAGAGGGGTTTAACTTGAATATTAATTTAATATCTTAGTCATGGAAGACATCCCCATGTGGGTGAAGTTTCAAAAACTTTCCTTTGATTTTTGGGATCCTAAGGTAATAATGGGGATTACAAAATCCTTGGGCCAACCTATTACTATCAATTCATTACCAATTTCTAGAATAAGAATGGTGGATAGTAGGTTTAGCATTTAAATTTTAGTAGACAAACCTTTTCTACATTCCATTAATAAAAAATCTAAATATGGGTCTTAGACCCAAGAAATGGAATATTAAATAGATTCAAACATTTTTAAGTAGTGTAATATCCTAATTCATACAAATAAATATTATCCAAAGACCTCAAAATACTAAGAGGCATAGAAACCCCTTTAGATGAAGAAGCTTTTAGTTATTACCTTGTGGAAAACATAACTCTATTGTTGGAGGCTATGATGGGACTGAATACTCTATCAATACCAAATACTTTTGAGGATATCAAGGGGTATATATATATATAATAAATTAAATTTACATCCAAATGGGAGTAAAAAATATAATAGTCCAACTTCATGACCTATGAAGATGAATATCCTTATTAAACAGACTAAGTTGAACACTAGTATAGGCTCATAAATTAGAGTGGAGGTTTTCAAAATGTTGGATGAAGAATTTAACATTCCAAAAGAGTGATTATGTTTTTAACCAAGGATAAGACCAAAGTTCAATATATAATTTATAAAATAAGGTACAAGGGATCAAATACCTATTTGGTAAGCCCCAAAAAGGAGGAGGTTGAAAACTACATAACAAAATGTTTAAGAAAACATTCATCTATGAGAAAATATCCTATATCTTTGATACATAAACAAGGGGATCTTATATAACTATAACGACCCAAGTTGTACACCCCACCTCCCAAGGTAGGAGAAGATGATAATAATAAAATAAGGATTGGGGTCGGTGTTCCAATTCTAAGATCAAGAAAAAATCCTTAATGGAGGAAGAAGGTCAATGGAAATAAGCAAAAGGCATTAAAAGATGAAATAAAAAATTATAAGTTTGAGTATTAGACAAACAAAAGGAGTACTAACTAATTAAAAATATTGTTTGAATGAAACAACTAAGAAATTTTCAAAGGGTTCTTAGAAAACCCTTCAAAAACCCAACATAAAAAAATTAAGGTAATTTCAAGGAATGTTTTAGGTCTAAACAATCATAGTGAGAATATATTAGTCAAAAAAGTGAGGAATAACCACAACCCTCAAATATTTATCTATAGGAAATTTTTTTTGAGTAAATCTTTAACCAAATTAGAGAGAAAATATGGCTCAATTCTAGTTAAATCAGGTATTGTACAAATGGTGCTTTTAAAGGTTTAGGAGTTGTTTCTAACTCCCATATCATTGATTGTAAATTTTAGTTAAGAACAATAGCCACATCATTGTCATGTTCATGGATTACATGAATAATTTTGAATGGATTTTATCCAACACACACACACCCAACACTATACAAGGTAGAAAAAACTTATGGAAATAATCAAAATATTTTAGAAATAACTATGAAAATTGGAATCAGTAGTGGTAGTAGATTTCAAATCCCATCTCTCTACATTGGATAAAAATGGTGGGTTATAATAATATTAAAAAATCATGGTAGATATTAAAATTTTCATTATTGATGTTATCCTAGTGGATTTTAAACTTGGATTTAACCCTTTCACTTATACTAATCATAAAATTATGGACATGTTGATTCAAGTGAGGCTAGATAGACTTGTAATCTCCTTAAACTTGAACATTCAATTATGTAGTTCCTTGTCTTCTATTCTTTGAATTAGGTTAGCTTACAACATAATTATTTTTAATGGATAAATAATGACTAAGATCAATAATCAACCATTTAGATTTCAAAGATGTGGATGCACCACCCTAATAACATTAAATCCTTAAAATAATGGTGTTAATAACCTTTTTTTGGGTCTAAAATGTTTAATATAGCTAGGAAACTTAAACACATCAAGCATAATATTAAAGTTTGGAACAAAGAAGTGTTTAAAAACATATTCACTCATAAAATAATTAGTAATGAATAATTACAGAAGATTGAGGTATCAATCAACAAAAATAGGTTGAATGAGGAAATGAATAATAAGGAAAAGGAACTCTTGAGGACCTTTCATAACCTAGAAAATAAAGAAGAAACTTTCTAGAGATACATGTAAAGGTATTAGCGGATAAAATAAGGAGATAAGAACATAGATTTCTTACATCACATAACTTGTAGAAAAAACTTTTTTGTTTCTATCAAATAATTGGTCAAGGAAGATGAAAGGGTGTGAAAGAAAAAGGTTGAGTTGGGAGAGGAAATCATCCACTACTTTAGGACTTTTCTAGTTGATAGCTCTTGTTCAAATATATAGAAATAAGT
Source organism: Torreya grandis (assembly GCA_037957365.1). Taxonomy (NCBI): domain Eukaryota; kingdom Viridiplantae; phylum Streptophyta; class Pinopsida; order Cupressales; family Taxaceae; genus Torreya; species Torreya grandis. Next base: position 2,761,033 of record JARHVA010002040.1, read on the forward strand.
AGTGGTGTTAGATCTTATTCATAGAGTAATTAACAAGGTAGATAATGTTGTGATGCTAAAACCCCTATCTATAAGAGGTGAAGTTTGATAAATTTTATATGTAAAGTTACAAATCCATATGATTTAATGTGTTCCACCTATTCTTATTTCACATATTTTAGGATATTATCCATCTAGTGGTTGTGGTAGTAGTGTTTGAATTCTTTAGGACTAGAACTATTCTTGGAGAATTGAAAAATGAATTTTTTATTATTATTCCCAAGAAAGTGGGGGACAATCACCTTAAATATTTTAGACCTATTATTATTTGTAACAATATTTAAAAAATTTACACCAAAATTTTAGTTTTGTGCATTCATCCTCTTGTATAGGAATTATTGTTGAGCAATAGTGAGTATTTATGTTTGTCAGACAAATCACCAATGGTGTAATTATTTCTCACAAATCCATCCACTCTATGGATAAATATCCAAAACAATTTATATTCATTAAATTGGATATTAAATAAGCTTATGGCATTATGTCTTGGATATTCTTTGACTTGGTACATAACAAATTTGGATTTATCTTAAGGGTTAAAGGCCTGATCTTAGCATATATTACCAATCCCATGTTATCCATTCTCATTAATGGGTCTCATAAAAATTTCTTCTTGATAAGTTTAGGATTAAGACAAGGGGAACGCCTCTCTCCATACCTCTTCATCATGTTGGATGAGTTATTTGGAAGAATAATTGGGTGTGAAATAATTCAAAGAGATGCTAACTGTATCAATATTACCCTAGATATGGACCCTAAAACCCATAAATATTTTATAGATTACACTTTTATTATGGTGGAGGCCACATTGGGAGAAACCAAGGTAATAAACGGTATCATAATGGACTATAAAGAGGTGTTTGGACAATGTATTAAATTATCCAAAATTTTCTTCTTATTCATCAACAACCTAGAGGGATTTCAAAAGAAGCTTTCTATAATTATAGGTTGTGAGATCAAAAACTTACCTTCATCTTATTTATGAATGCCTCTGTGTAGTTTAAAAATGACAACATACCTTTAAAACCCTATGATAGATAAAATTCTTAAGAAACTAGTAGGTTTGAAAAAAAAAACTACTATCACAAGTATGAAAATTTTAGCTCCTTAAAATATCCCATTCAATCATTCCAATTTTCATGATGTCCCTATTCAACATCCCAAGTAAAATTATGGATAACATGGAGTAGATATATAATAAATTCCTTTGGAAAGGAATGGAGGAAATATTTAGGTTTCCTCTAGTTTCATGTGAGAAAGTTTCATGTCAAAGGGAATGTGAGGCCTTGAAATTATGAGAGTCAAGAATATGAATATCCAAATTAGTTTGGAATATCAAAAAATAAGACAACTTGTACAATAAAATCGTCAACTCAAAATACCTTGAAGATAGAAAATAAGGTAGTTTATTCATAAATGAGGGCCTATCCAATGGTTTAGCCTTATATAAAGTCTTAATTAGAATTCAAAATATTATTCAAAAAGGTAAAGGTGGAGTATTAGGGATGGGAGTAAGGAGTAATTTTGAGATGATCTATAGTCATTTGACTTCCCATTCATTTCTAAGAATCCTTGAAAATAAGTTATCATTCTCTTCAAAATAATTCTTGGGGATAAGTTTAAAGACAATTGGTTTAACAATATTGATAAAATGGATTAGAAAGAATAACAAATAGAGTCAGCTCAATTTAAATATTAAGAGACCTAAATTTGAAACTATATTAAACTCATATTAGTAATTCAGCTATAGAAGACAAGTTGGTCTATGTAGTAGAGGATAGTGGACATTATTCTATTAAAATATGTTATTTAGTGGATTTATACTTGGAGGATGAGGGACACATTGGAAGTAACTATTGATTAGCAATCTCACTCCAAAATTTAACATATAATTTTGAATTTTCATCTCAAAATAAGATACTCGTTACTAATAAAATATGTAAAAAAGAAAAATTTAGCCATTTATTCATATATTGACCTTTTGCATTTGAAACTTTGGATTTATCCTCCATAAATTTAACATTTCATGGGTTTAACCTAACTCCCTCTTGGACCTTGTTAGAGAATGGAAAACACCATGGAAACTACCATCCCTTGATTTTTAATGGAATCTAACTCTCCCCCATTTTCTATAGGCTATTTGGAAGGAAAGGAATAATTTCACTTCAAGGGCAATAGATTATACTACATATCCTTGGCCTAGAGGGTCTTCTCAACAATTAAGGAAAATTGGAAGGCATTCCCCCAAAATGAAAAAACCAACATCTCTGAAGTTGAAATTTACATTTTTAAAAATTAGAAGATCATCCCATAAATCGAAGATCCTTCATTAAAAATAGAAAAAATACAAATCCAATGGATCAAACCTCTGACATCTTAGATTAAGTTACATTTTGAACAACCAAATGAAACCCTAGGAATGCAAGTGGAGGATGTGTCATCAAGGACAATGATGGAACTAAGGTAATCATGTATAAAGGAATCCTGGGAATAAAATAGAACCAAATGGTTAAAGATAGGGTATCTATATATATAATATAATTGGTGTAAAAATGCATATCAACAAGCTTGTGTTCAAAGAGGATTATTTGAAAATTATAAACTATGTTTGGAATTCCTAGACCATTCAAGGTGAAATTATATATGTTAAATATTTTTTGGATAAAGAGGTTAATAAATTTCATATCTATATGTAAATAAATAAGGGAGTTGATGGAACTAATAACTTAGGAGTTGTAAACACTATTTTATTGATTTGGCACAAAGTATAAGACCTCCCTAGACATAACATGCATATAATTATGTAGGATGCCTAAAAAAACCTTACTACTCACGATGGGGTAATTTCTACTCATTGTAGTTAATCAATGATTGGATATGTTCCATATGAATTATTGATTTGGGTGTTATGAACACCATAATAAATTTTATGAGGTAACCTCTAATGTTGTAGGATAATTGGAAATTTAATTATTCTAAATCATGAGTTGTAGGGTATTGGGTTTTAGAAATAACTTATTAGTGGAATAGTAGTTAGTGAGCTAGATTGTTTACCACAAGGTAATTTAAGATGGGTAAATCTATAATTATATTGGTAAAATAATGATGTTTCTAACCTAAGGTAGGTAGGACTTCAAAATAAACTCAATAAAGAGGGAAAAGTAGCTCAAGAAAGGAGGTTTATGGATCACACTAGATGAAAACTTTCAAGACCACAAATTGAACTAGAGGTTAGACAAGAGATCACATACCAATGATTTGAAAAAATATTGTACCACACCAATAATAAAACATGGTTAGGATTCAAAGGGAACCAAAATAAAACATACTTAAAATTCATGGAATCAAAGGTTTTCCTATTTGTTAAATTATAATAATACGTCTACAAGGGGGATTATTATTTATAATGAAAAATTATCCAAATTAAATATAAATTAGTATTAATGATTGTAAATAAAATATATGAATCATACATAATGAAATAATAATAATAATAAATTATAATGATATAACTTCTTACACAATCCATAAGTTGGAGAAGAATCAATAATTTCACATCAAGACTAAAATTTTAAAACTTCTATAGAATTTCCTATTAATCTTTAGCAACTAAAATTATCCTTCATTTGAGATTGGGAGATTAAAAGTGTAAATATTATTTAGATGGGGAAGGACTCATATCTTAAGTGAATTCAAATAATACAACTACAAAAATAGGACTTTCATCTATATTTCATGTAAATCATGCATATACATTAGTAAGCCCCAAATAAAATTTCAAAGATAAAAATACAATATATACATACAATATATATTTGGAAAAAAAATTGACTTAGAAAAAACATGTAATTACATATCTATATTTAGATGGGTGTTGATGTGGCACCACTAACTAAAGAAGATGGTGGAGTGACTATTGGAAGGACTGAAGTAGTCACTATGAATCCTTGTCAGATCAAAACTAGGATTGATGGAGTTTGCATGACTACAAATACTAATAATTAGAAACTTTGAGATACTGGGGTAGTACTAATAGTTGACTATATGATTTCTAATGACCTTTAAGTTGTCTCTTTTTCTTATAGTTCCTAAAATAATGCATGTGTTACTTTGAACTCCTTATTAATGATGTCAAAAATCAATAGGGAAGGTTAGAAGATTTTGATTACCTCAATCATCAACCTTGTTTGTTCAACTTTTGAGCACTTGAATTTTGGTCCCAAGGCTTTATCTATTGTAACCCTATCCTTATCAAAATTTACCAATTCCAAGATTTGATCATTGGTTCCTCTTTGAAGTTTTTGGCAATTTTTTGGAAGAGGTCTTCAAAATTTGACCAATTGACTAATTCAACTATAGGAGTGATCACATTAGTGACCTTAATTTAATTTATAGTTTATCAGGCCTCAATTTCAATATTTGATAAATTCCCCAATAAAGTATTCATTTAGTTGTGTTAATTAAGGAAAGCATCCATTTTTTTAATTATGTAGTTAAGGAACCATGATGCATCCATTCTAGTCATTAAGTTTAATTCATTGAAGGTACTGGGTTTGGAGCACTAAACCAAAAAATTCAACATATCATCAAATTATTTAATTTTATGCCAAAACTTGGTCACATTTGTTCTATTTGATTGGCTTTTTGCTTTGTAAACCTAGATACTATACAAAATGTTTTATAGATTAGTAACTACACTTTGCACATCATCAATTATCTTTTAATGAGGACGTATGGTTTGTCTCTGATGAAATAATACATGTGATTATTATGTAATTTTATTCATTTTTATCATTTCTTCAATAGTTGGTTCCACAAAAGAAAATAAATCTTTAGTATATTCATTAGATCCCTTGGATCCTTTTCAGCTTTCTTTGCCAAGGGAAATATATTTTCTCTTTGATCAAATTCAATTTCTTCCCTAGTGTCCAATTTAAAATCCTTCATCTTCTTCACCATTTGTATAGTTATACTCTTTTTATATAACTAGGCCTATGTTATAGGTAAATCTATAACAACTAGGTTTTTTCTCTCACCCCTTTTATTTTTCATCTCCTTAACCCATTTTGGAATAACAAGATCCTCTAGTTTTATATCTTTTAGGCTTAAGTCTTATGATGTGGAAGGTGAAGGAGTCATTAGAGGAAGTGTTATTGATGGAGGTGCCAATTATGCACTTATTTTTATGGGGAACTAGAGAAGTGGATAGACTATTTTTTCCCATGGTGAAGGTTCCCTCAATAGAGTGACTTCAACCACATACTTGGTCAAGCCTAGGATTTTCTCAATAGTCATAGTGGCTAAATTTATGGGTAAATACTATGACATAGGCAAATCTATTTGAATAAAATGTTTCTTAAGTAATGGTGGCTTCTTAGAAGTGGAAATGGTAACCCTACACTATAAATATACTCCTTTCTTTGGATCATTTATTTTCTTCTAGGTTAAAATAATAGGAGAGTTAGTAGAACCAAATAAAATAATATATAGAATAACTAGAGTTAAATATATACTTGGAATATCTAGATAGTAAATAGATAAAGTAATGGAAGATACTACCTCACTTATGTTTTGTCTTTGTTCCTTTATCAATATTTGCTTATCCAAAGATCTAGTTGAAGTTTACTCTTGTTTTATATTTTCCATGCTCATAGTTTTAGCATTTTATAGCTATACTTTCTCATCATTTGTTGTTTCCTCTTCACTCAGTTCAAGTCTAGTCCCATTCATTATTTCCACATCTTCCTTATCTTCATCATTTGAATAATCAACTAAATATATCATCAATGTAGGATCATTATCTTTTACTTCTTCCTTATTAATGGATTCTTTTATGATAGGGATACCTATTATTAGTCTAGATTACACCCTTGAGGAAAAGCTATTTTAGACCTACCTCATCTAACTGATACAATGGGATCACCTCTAGGTGTGGGTATCCCATTAAGCGATATGAACCTCTAGTTTTGGGGCTAGCTCCCCTGATGCATCATCTAAACTTAGTTCCTAAACCTACTTATTTTTCAATTAATAGGGATAAAAGGATGCATGAAATAAAACTAAGCTATGGGAGGTGATTAAATAATTTTTTTTTGTCTCCTCTACTTTATCCTTAACAACACTTATGGATAGAATAAGACTAATTACTAACACACTCTTTCCAAACTACTCCTGCACATCAGTATTCAACATGAATGTTATTATAAATTACCATGGCCTGAGGATGATGAATGAGAGGCATGATTCAAGGAATTATTAGTTATTTGATCACTATGAGTATAATCACTAACACCTTCACACACCATATAACCTACGTAAGACATTCCATTAGTACCTAGGTGAAGATAAGGACATGCAAAGGGAGAATAATCAACCACTTGTGAAAATATAGAAAGAAATAACACACTAAATTACTAACATGAAAGAGGTTTAATCAATATTTTATTATCTCAAGTTTATATATAAAAATGGGTATCACTTTCACATACCCGTTAGAGGGATCCATACAATGGCTCTTAAATCCCAATTTATAGAACATGAGAAGGGAATATAAGAAGAATATGGCATATAAATGTGGAAAAGAGTATTTTATGACCTCATTGACTCAAAAATTAGTTAAAAACATGACTATGTATTAGTAACCATTCCATTAATCCTCCTATGCACTACCATGGCTATATAGTGGACTTCAATGAGACCTTGGGTATAAGAGTATAGTAGATGACATGTTTTTCATCTTAGTTAACCCCATGAAGATGTCATACACCTTGAAACTTCTCCGTCACTCCTTGACATGAAAATATAGGTCATTCACCCATTATGATAGGTACTTATTTGTTTTAACATGTCCATTACTCACCTAGATGCCACCCTCCATGCCATTCTCAGCCCATTCATTACATTATTCTCCTAGTGGGTGAGAGACCTAAGACTTACAAGATTTTAGGTGAGTCATGAGTTTTATAATGACTTTAATAGGTCTATAAAATAATTTTTCTTCCTTTGAGAGTCTCATCACTATGTGAATAGGCCTATAACTCTCCTTTCTTGATGTAAATAAAGGTTATCTCCTAAATTAAGTTCAATTTTACTTATTAGGCTTGTTTTCACTACTAAAGGATTTTAAAATTGGTTTTTTAGGGATAATTACACCCCTTTATAGGACCAATATGCCTTTCTACTCACTCATGACACTCAACATGCTTGGAATTATGAAAATAAACCTAAAAATAAATCTCAAAAGCTAATTTCTTACATATTTTGCATCACACATGCCATATTTTTGGTTTAAATTGTGTATAAATTTTTCATCACACATGCCATATTACTTCATGATGTTTTCATGGTGTTTAATGGTCATTATAATCATCAGTAAGAGTCTTTTGTCTATCGGGTTGTCCATAAGGGTTTAAGAGGGTTTAGAGAGACCTACCATTTTAATGATGGTTCATAAAACACAAGCCTTATACTATAAAATTAATGACATAATTTTTATTATATATCCCTCCCAAAACCTCCCTAATATATCCTAGTCCCATTCATCTTGTATAGTGAGTTTTGAGTAAAATTTGGTAGCTTTCAAGTCTTCACTATGCATTTTGGGCATGCTCATGGTATTAAGGATTATTCATAGATCTACCCCCCATAAAACCAAATATCTCCAAAATATATGGAAATTATATTGGGTGACTAAATTCACATAATTTCATTGATTCCCATGCATCTTTTCATCTAAGATATGATCACTTAAACTAGTAGCTCGAACTAGCAGACTTGGGTGATAGAGCTCAAAGAGGGATATTAGGACAAATTGTCACTTTTTTTGTCTTCTCTTTCCTAAATAAACTTTATAAATACCTATAATACCATCATAAATCCTTTTATAACCTTATATATGTATGAGGAACTTGATATGTTGTAAGAATAGAGTTAGGGATCTTAGAGCTTAAGTAAGGTATTTGGCCTTATAAACTTGAACTGAGCCTCAAGACCTTAGACCACCTATAGTTATTTTAGTGACTTTATGGTATTATTATCATCCTTTTATATTTAATTTAATTTTTTTTCAAAATATCACAACTATACTCCTATCTCTATCATTCTTCCCTTTTAGGTATGTCATGGCCCTCCTTGGCCTAGTCTGATAGACTACTTGATGTTAAATACCTAAGTGGTCTATATTTATATTTTGAAAATTAATTAAGTAGTTAGATGCCTCATTAAATTTTATTCAAGTTTCATAAAAACATCCTTAAATCAGGTTCTCTCTCATACCTTGCAATCAAACCCACTCTATAGCCATACACACAAGCTTGTGTGTCATGAATGCTCAGTCAGGCCTATGCAAGTCTCTCAAACTTGACCCAATCTTAAATTTTTTTGAAGATTTTATATATTAAATAAACTATCATAGGGTCACTCTTACATAGTTTTTTTACTTCTTAATTTATACCATCTAGGTTCTCCAACTATCTAGGTGGACCTATATGCATTGAGCCAACTATGTATGCAGAGTTGGGGTGGCTTGTTGGTCAGCCTATTTAGTCATTAATTAATATTTATTTAGTATTTAAAAAAATATTTAATTTGGTTTTTAACGCAAAAATAAATTCATATGTGTCATTTCAATCCCATTATTGGAGGCAACCTACATGTAGTCTTGTAAGTGGTGATTGGGAGCACTTAATTGTAGATGGAGCCTTCCCATGGGTCAACGAGCAAGAGAAAGGTCCTCTAGGCCATATATGTGACCTATTTGTACTTATTTTAAAATCAATTTATTCACTTAAGATATTCATATTCACAAGTATGTATCCCTCTCTTGTATCTACCTAGGCTCAATTGTAAGTGGTGATTTTTGGGAACTCTTTGAAAATTGGGATTAAACTTGACCTTCTAAACTATTCCATTGGATTCTTAATATTATATAAACTTGGTTTAGATTATTATATCATAGTTTAATTATCCTCTCATGACATTATATATACTTTTCTCCCACTTTTACTCATAATCTTATGCATGATGACCTAAACCTATAGGTGCATTAAATAGTCCTTTGGAAATTTTGAGTCTGAAAGTTAAAATCCATTATAAGGTAAAAATGGTTTTGTGGAGTCATTATATGGTATATTTATTTGGGATACCTCATGTGGAATACTAATCCCCACTTAGGATTGCCTATTAAGACCTTAAACATACATATCTAGATAGTCAACAAGGCAATGCATTTAGCGATAATGATTCAAGCATCTTGAGGGAGAAAATATAAACCAAGGAGTACATAAAAACCTTAATTAATGCTAATAAACATCAAACCTTACTAAAATGCTAATGGATTATTTTAGACCTATCCTATATGTGTTTGTCTTAAGGGCCATATCAAAACTTATTTCTCTTGAAAAAAGATCTTTTCCACAATCTTAAACCACCCGTAAAACTTGGATAAGACACAATTTGTATGCTCCTAGCTTGAATATGGATTACCATAAAAATAACTAGGTCATGTTTGGAACCTTTCTCCATCATTCATATTTTGAGCATTGAAGATACTAAATTGAATATGTTTCAACCAAATGATGACTAGGTTAAGTGTGTGAGAAACCTAAAGGAAGTAATGGAAACTTGCACTAATGATATTTATGCTCTGTTATTTCATGAAAACATAAGAACCTCACACATGATTGTAACCTACCTATAAGGGAGACTTTGTGATGATCTAACCCTAAGTGCCATGAGAAAACAATCAGAGAGGTCTAAAATACTTTATAATATTTTAGATACCTTTCTTCATTCTCAAGTTATCACAATGAGCTCAAATGTTTGATAAAACTACTTTTAGCTAAGCTTATGGGGTTTGTAAAGGGCTTAAGACAACTTAGGGGTCTTAGTGATTATTATTTAAATAGTATGGCCTTGAACTAAAAACTAATTCCTCTAATTTCAAGCCCACTAGGGACCCTACCTCTGGCTAAGAGATTGGTCTTTGACTCCCCTTGTATTGACTATATCATCCAACTCAAACTAGCTCTAGAGAGCTTGTTTAAAGCTTAATGGTGATTCCACTACATTTATTGCCTTTCTCTACATATTTGAGACATTAATTCCTATTTGAGGTACTTATAAAATATTCCCATATAAATTTTGATCTCCTTTAACTTTGACCTATTCATATAAATCCATAAAAGTCCTAGAAATACATGCAAAACATTAATCTTATGCATTTTCTTAGGTTTTGATATCTTTAAATACCATTGGAAGATAAGAGGATGGAAATTAGGAGTCAAATATTTTTTTAAAATATAGATTATGGATGGATGGAAACTAAAAGGTCATTTTTTCACACGTGTGAGCCCCTTTGTGGTGGTTGAAATGTGTTTGAATTCAAAAAGGCTTCCTTTTTGCATATAAAACTACCTTTAAATGATGTTATGATGGAAATAATACCCTTTATGGGATGTTTAACCATTTTTAATAACTCAATGATGTATCAAGGATCATAATAATACTATTCACATGTTTTAAACACCCTTATAAGTTAAAATATGTATAATTTCAAATGAAACATCAATTGAGGAAAATATCTTAACATCTGCTAAAAAACCTTAAAATTGCTAAGGCCTTAAACAAGTGTCACCATCCATACTCATATTATTCCATAATCTCCTAATTTCTTCTACTATTTATATAGGTTCTTGGCATGTTCAAATGTTTATATGAGTGGCTATGTGTTGTATTATCATAGATCACCCTATCATGCATGGTTTTAGATCATAAGGACCACATTAAGTCTTGTTATAAACTCTTACACACAATTATCACAAAATGATATGTTGACACAAATTCAAACAATGTGAGATGGGGACCGCCAAGACACTTTTGACATGACTCACTATTTGAACATGCTACATCTAATCTTAAGGACAACTAAACCTCTTCTAAATTGTCATGACATCTCAAGGACCTATGAGGATGACCAAGGACACTAGAAAGTGATCACTAGTTGATTATTTTGAGCCCAAGGAGAGAAAGATGTCAATAAGAAATAAATATGGATTTTCTTATATTTATTTTCCCTTAGAGGAAGTGGAAGGACCCTTAACTTTCCTCTAGTAAGTGAAAGGAGAGGGAGATGGTGAATAAATTTAAGGAACTAGAATGGTGGAAAGTATCACTATAGGTGGTGGTAAAATAATGGTGAATGGAGTTACAATAGTTATTTTAGTTAGGGTGAATGGAGTAGATTTTTGCATGGTATGGAGTGCTTGAGAAGTTGCCTCCTCATTAATGGTAATAGATGGAGGTAGACTTAATATAAGTTCCTAAGGATAAGAAGTAGAAGATGTAATATCCATGAAATATGCTTGAAAAAACTAAAGGAGACCATGGGTAAAAGTTGTAAGTGGTGGTAGAGGTGTCATCAATAATGTGTTCTTTTATTGATCTAAGAGATGTGTAGTTTTATCCTTTGCAATATTTGTTCCCAAAACTATAACAATAGTATATGGAGATGAAGAGGTGAGTTAAGGATAAGGGAGGCCTATTAGAATTTATCTCCTTGTGAAGAGGTTGGTCTTTCCCTTCTAAATCCTGTGGCTAAGTTGGAGCCATAGATTTCTCCATAATCTTTGTTCTTTCTCTTCCATCTATTTATCCTACTCTTCAATAATATCAGGGGTGTACTAAAGACATTGAATATTAATCACAGAAATCTATTTATCCTTATTTATTGTCCACACCTCAATATAGTCTAATGCATTTAGAAAAATAACATCATGATCATATTCTTGGTCACCATATGAGATGTTCACCTTTTTATTTTATTTTAGATCCCTAAGGTATGTTTTGATTTTCTTCCTAGGGTCCCATTCCCTAAATTAGTTCACCTTCAAATTATAGTAGGACAATCCTTTTTCAACATGGTTAAAATGTGACATCCTAACCACAAATTGAAGTTATATAATACTCAAAGGAGTTTTATAATAAAAGGCATGATGTTTTTGACCTAGTTACTCATTAATGCTATTGTAAATTTGAAAATCCACCTCTCACTCTAAAACTATGTTTATAACATGGTGTGGTAACAATAGAAGAGTTTTCATTGTTCCTTAAATTCTAATGATTGTACAATTAGGGTAATACCAATGTTTCTTGTCATGTTCTCCGATAGCCTAGGCATTTGGGTGCCATTAGTTTCCCTATAGACAGAGGGTAGATTTCCTCACATGTACTTTGAATTTCATTATTGAATATATATATATATATATATATATATATATATACACATGAAATAGAAATATTTGTAGATTATATTACCTACATCCTCTATTGATTATTTCAATAGCTCCCCATATGTATTTAGACTTTAAGCAAGATGAATTCTAGTAGGTATGGCATCATGTAAAAGTTTCCATTAGTTGGCCTCTAATTAAGATAACACATTTGTGTTTTTAACTTAGGGAAACTAACTTTTTAAAAATTAAAATTATGTCCAGTAGAGGGACCAATTCTTATTGCACATAAGTTATGCACTCAAAACCATACATTTTATCTAGGAGGACCATTTATATCCTAATTCTAGGTCTAAATTTGAAAATTTTATTGGAATAAATGCCTCCTTTTGGATTCATCCTCCTGCCCTTAACCAACCATTGTTTCAATTTTCCATTAATTATGTTATGCTCAAGCTAAACATTGGTTGAGACTTGGTTCTAAGTGGTCTTGGTCCATATAAATTTGAGATACATTTCAAAATCCCTACTAAATATAATTTTGGCTACAATTTTATTTTTATAATATGAAAAAATCACCTAAAATTTTTTTGTTGAGAAATAAACCTCTAATTAGGTCCACGTAAGGCATTACCTCTAGTTTTGTTGATGTTAAATGGAAACCTTGTGTTTTAATGGGAATTAGGTCATTGATATATTTCTTCTCATCTATAGACAATTGGTATTGCATAGATTATTATGTCATATATTATACAACATTTCATAGGAATGAATAATGAAGGAACTTGAATTTGAGGGCACGTTTGTGAATTGTTGTGTCCCTATATTTAGTTCTTATAGCACACAAATAAATTGAGGGGGCTCAAGCATCTTCTTGTTTCAAATAGGTGGCCATTGTGTCATTCCTAACTATCTAATATATTCAATAAAATATTTGGTTTATTTACTACAAGCTAGCTATAAAAATATAAGGCTCTATAAATAATTCATCATTTATAAAAAAAATGTTTGATTGATATCTTGATGGAAAAATGACTAAAATTAGACTATATATTGCATATATTACCCAAAATTTTGAGTCTTGAATGTGTTCATGTGTCATCAATGCAAATAATGACTTTTGATTTCATTATTATTTCAATTTTAACATGTTAGTTAGCTTTGGAAAGTTTACTTATTTTCCAAATAGAAATTATTTGATAACTTTATGTGTCCAGTCATCACATTTTAGACAGCTCTCAAATTCTCATTTACTCACTTCTTTTCCTTACTATTGAAATCATTTAAGTATACTTTAAGCTTGTATCTTCCATAATATGATAGTGTCTAATTGTCATTCACTAAGGCCTTTTAGATATAGATATAATATTTATATACCTAGGGTCATGAGCTAACATAATTATACCCCATGGAGCAACCTCAAGTTTATGGTGATAAAAATAATGGGAAAACATAAGATTAGGCCTTTTAAACTATATATGCCTATTTAAAGGTTTCATGTAACATAATGTTGACACACAACATGAGTTTATAATCATAGAGGCATAAAGAATTAGAACCATGGGACCATTAGTTCATTTACTAAGTATATCTTCTTTGAAATTATAAGCCAATAAAAACGTGCCACTTATTATCTTCTTAGAGCTCAGAAGCTCAAAGGTATTAGACCTTGGGGCCTTATGACCATTAGATTTATGTACTATTTCTATAGTTCAAGGTAAATAAAAATGGGCCAAGTGTCAAATGCTTGGATGTTGGAATCACATAACCATTAGACTATGGGAACTTAAAACCATTAGACTGTGTTAATCCTTAAGTAGTTCTAGATTGATGAAAAGGTGCCACTTGTGAAACACTTGAAACCCAAAATATTGAGGCCATTAGACCATTAACTTTATTTTATAAATTTTCAAGGTATTATATAATGTAAAAACACCACCTAGCCTATTCTTAGAGATCAAACACTTTTAAACACTTAGATATTTTGTGAAAGTTGAAGGATCCATATATTGTGGTGATGCCACCTATCTTAATTTTTAACATAATAAAGTAAGACCTAACCATGAATGATTAATGAGTCTATGACTATATACCTATGGATATATAAAACATAGGAAACATTGGAATGAAAAAAATAGTCTTGTTATTCCATATAAATCATGAGAATTATGAAAACCCAAGATTTAGGATAAATCAAGATAATCATCTAGCCTTGATTTTCAAATTTCAAATTTATGTAACTTTAGAATTCTAAGATAACACTAGAAATTTGCATGAATAAATCCATATCATGGATTCCTAAGGTTTAAAAGGGCCTAAGTAAATATTTTAAATAATAATGGGTCCCTATTTGAATTATTAAAATGGGGGGTGTGTATTAGGGTACAATAAATAGTGACTCGAAATGTATCATAAGCAAACATTAGTCCTACTAACAAATGAAAAAAAACAAGACCTCAAAATAAATTCTCACTTCTTCAAACAACATATTAACCCTTTCTATTCCTTGTATCTGAGTATTTTACTTTGTGTATTCAATTTTTTATTTTTATGAGAGTCTTAAAAAAATCCTTGACAAATAGTGTAATTCTATGCTGACTTCATATTTTATCACCAAACAATAAGGGAAGCCTAGGTATTGCTCTATTTCTAGCCAATAATCCATATCCCCAATAAAGATGCCTCTTATTCCTCTAAATTTTTTTCTCTAATTCTATTTAGGAATCCATATCTTTGATAGATATTTCTTGAATCACCCATATTCTATTAGTTTGTATGATCTTGTTTTTTTTAAACATAGATAGGAGAAAGGTTGGGAACCACTATTGGATGGTTGTATGTACAATAAAAACTATTTTGATCAATACATCCCTATCATTATATATCCAATTATATGTTTATTATCACTCATCCAAGTTTTACCATGTTATAGTCTATTTTAACTTTAGAATTGGAAAGTCTATAAAATTTGCATGATTTTATCAAATTAAATCCTAGAGGTATAGTTAACTCACTTAATTAAAGAAATACCTAATTTGATCATAACAGATAGATTGACTCTAGAATCTCTAGTACTATCAAAGAAAATCCCTATTAAGACCTAATAGTTCATATTTATGAATAATCCCCTTATTTTTGGTATTTTTTTATAATATCCATGTAGGAAAATAGTTGGTCTATTCTATAGTTTTAAAAAATTAATATAGAAAGCATAATAAATAATCTACTAAAACCAAAATGTAGAAATAAATAAACACTACACATACAAAGTAAAAAAATATTCTATAAAGTAGGAAATATAATCTATAAATAAGAAAATCTATTCTAATCCTACATCTACAACTGTCACTAATAGTCATCTTGAGGCATTTCTAATTGGATCAGTCATGAAATTGTGCTTCAAAAATGATCCTTTGACTAGAAAGGAAAGGTCATTAACTTGGAGGTATTTCCACTATAAGTCATTATTACCTAAGATCTACTATATTTAATATGGTCTAATTAAAAAAGGAGTCAAATTATCCTATTGTCTTTTCTTCTCATGTGATTTATATCATAGAAGCTCCAAATCTGAGACCCTGAAGGCCTTAATCTTGGATCTTTTTTCAAGAAACCTTTTGAAAATACTCTTCTATTTACTAAATATGTAGTGCTTTAGTTATTATATCCTCCATTTTTATTATGTTTAATAGTATATATTATACTATTTCATCTTCACCCATATACTTTTACATGAACTAGTGCATTAGTATCTTAAGAGTAATGGAAAAGACTGACTATTATCTATAAACCAATAGAGAAGGTGAAGCCTTGAGGACTTGTTTGTGCTTGGTTCTATCTATGCATAATGGATATTTAAATAAGATATGCCATTCTTTTAGTTTGTCTTATGTTAACTTATTAATGTAATCCATCATATTTTTTATGGGTAGTAGTTCAAATAGAACTTGATTATAATCTAATTTGTCATAGACCCATTCTATAAATTTAGAAGATTGAAAATCTGGACCATTATCACAAACTAAATAAATGAGAGTGTCAAACCTAGTCAATATATTTTATTCTAAACTTGATGAAATTTATTTCTCTAGAAATCATTGTTGTAATAAATTTTATCCACCTGGTATAGTAATCAATAGCTATGAGGACAAAGTTATGTCCTAATAAATATTTTGGGTTTATCACCCCAATAAAATCATGAC